>PJEM01014044.1:0-26585 GCA_004023845.1 Helogale parvula
GACAGGAACCTGTTACCTCCTTCCCGGACAGCCCCTTCCTTGGTATTTGTTGAACCACAGGGCGGCTCAGATTCCCCCCATCCCTTCCTACGGGCCCCGTTCCTGGAAGAACCCATCCGTGGATCTAGTAAGGTCCTTTACACCGTTTTCTGCATAGATGCAGATTTTTATGGCTATTTTTGTACTTTTTGATAATTTCATTAGCAGTTTGCAGGGGAGGCAAGGCGTGACCTGGAACTGCCTCCTGGAACAGGACGTGTCGGCCTGGGCCCCTCCCCCACCCAGGCAGCCTTTCCACGGCCAGGGAGGGAGGGCGCTTCATCGTTGACCGTTACAGGGAGCGCCCCAGGCCTGCATTTCTGGCATTTTTGTAGCATGAGGCCCGAGAGGAATGTGTTTCTTTAAAGCACACCCAGCACATTCGAAACAGGACACAGCATTTGCACTGTTGTTTGTAGATTAAATAGCAGGAGAGCTGCTGGCTGGGGCTGGGGGGTCGGGGCCCCCGGGGGTGCAGCGCGGGTTTGGAATGAACAGTGGAGCCACGGCGCTCCCGTGGTTGGCGTCAGGCCTGGAATGTGTCCACTGGAGAAGGTTCCGGGCAGGGGGCTGTTGGGAGGCCGTGGGAGGCTCGTCCACGGCAGAGGTGGTGTGGCCGTCTGCCAGGGAGGGTCTCTGCCGGGCCCGTGTTCATCCTGCCCTGGTCACTGCACGGGACATCACCCCCGTGATGCTCTGTGCACCGTGGTGCAGCCGCCCGCCCCTTGGCCAGCCAGCGGCTCCTGACCACCTTCCCCAGAAGGGAGGCTGGGGACCCGGGGGGACTGATGCACAGGTCAGACCCCTGGGCGGAAGGGCTCCTGTGAGTGTCTCTGGGGCCTCAGCGGCTGTCACCAGCCCTCGTCGTGGTCCCTGTGTGCTGCTTTGCTGTTGTGTGGCCGCCGGCTAGGTCCTAACCCGGAGGAGGGCCCATTCCCTCAGGCCTGTCCTGCTCTGCGACGCGGTCACTTCTCCCAGCATCCCTCCCTGCGGACTGGCTGGGACGCTCAGGCCCCGAGGCCGGTGTCTCTCTCTCCTTCTCTCAGAGACTGGCTGCATTAAGTATTAATGCTCGTCTTAGAAGTGTTTGCTTCTAAAATCTAAATTATTGATAGTCTCACATCTGAACTCTCCCCAGACACTTCTGCGTTACAGAGCAGAGCGCGCTCACGATGTCTTATCTTATCCACAACGTCAGGGGGCGGCGGGGGCTCAGGAGCACGTTTCCCAAACGTCAGGAGTCCCTGGCCGTCCTGCCTTTGGGCACGTGACCACGGGCACCCCGTGGGCCCCGCCAGCCCGGCCCTTCCCGGCAGCTGCTCTCCCGCTGAGCTCCAGCTGGACGGGACTTTGTCCCGTTCCCAGACCCCCGTCCCCACACCTCCCGTGTGCCCTCCTGTGACAGTATGCTTTCGAAAAAGGCAATCTCTTGCTCTGTGTGGTCCTTCCCCGGGCGGTGGTCCCTGTGTGCCCGAAGGCACCGCACACCCGCCACCCTGCTCCCTCCCAGCGTGGGTCTTGAGCGTCCTAGGTAATGGGGGAGGGCCCTGCCAGGGTCGGGCGGGGGCAGGGAGAGTGGGGCTGTAGGCTGAGCCCCAGCTGGGGGAGGAAGTGCCCCCAGGATGCTGCCGTTAGGCCACGTGTCCTCTCTTGCCAAAGCCCTTCCGGACTCCTGTGCCCGATGGTCGTGGACCAGCCGGTGCGGCACGTACCCTGCCGTTTGCCAGACGCTACCAGCTTTCGCTGCCTGGGAACCTAGATGCCCGTCGGACTGAACAACCAGGGGACGGGACCGCTGAGGAGCCTGAGAACGTCCTGCCCGCTGGGACCCCCACCATCGCTGCTCCTGGGGCGGGCGCCTTACTGACCTCCGGGATCACCGACTCCGGGAACCGAGCCAGGCCTGGGCTGGGCGTCCCCGTGTGCCCCGGGTGCCCCTCTTGAGGGCCACGGCAGAGGCGCACCCACAGGCTCCTCAAGGCTCCCGGCTCCTGGTTATGCAGTCCACCATGCCTCCGGCTTCTGCTGGGAAGGGACTTGACTGCGGCGATTCAAACCCCTGGCCAGTGGACCTTGAGAGATGGAGGGTAAAGTAGGCCCGACCCAGCAGGTGAGCTGTGACAAAACGAAGAATTCAGTCGGGCTGGTGACAGAGGCCAGGTCAGGGACTCCAGGCACAGAAAGGGCTCCGAGAACCATTGCTGGCCCTGAACGTGGAGGCAGCTGAGCCCAGTGGCCTGTGGGTGGCCTCCTGAGAGGGACCCTCCTGAAGGCCGGCCAGGAATCGGGCACCTCGGTCCCACAGCTGCAAGGAACCGAATCCGCCAGGAATGGGAGTGAGCCCGGAGCCGCGTTCCTCCCCAGAACGCCAGAGAAGAGCCCAGTTCAGCCGGCACCTGGACTGTGGCATCGCGGGGCCCTGGGTGGAAGACCCAGGCCAGCCCACCCGGGCGTGGACCCGAGAACCGTGGGGGAGTACGTGGCTGCTGTTTTAAGCGCCTGGGTTTGTGGTATTGTGCCTCAGGGCAGTAGAGACGGATTCGGGTACCATTCTGTTGAGGGCCGTGGCTTCCCTGGGCCGCGGGGGCTCCCAGAGCGGGGACAGAGCCCCGCCTGAGCAGCTCGCAGCCCGTGTTTGCCACTGTGTGTGTTCGCGACGGGGATTGTGTGGAGCAGAGAGCCTTTCTCTCCAGAGCAAGGAGTGAAGGGAGGCCCGTTGGCCTGTGTTTCACCCTGTGACCTCACCTCTGTGCCCACGTCCCCATGTGTGAATCTGCGTCCGGTCAGGCCGCCGCAGCCCAGGCCAGGATGGCGTGAGGGACGGCCAGTGAACGGGGATTCTGACTCCAGCTGGGTGTCACCCCCACCCCAAACTCCAGTGAGCCAGCTCCCTTGTGAGCCTGCCCAGCTGAACCAGGGACTGCTGCTGACACACCAGGCCCCCCGAGGGGCTTTTGGAGAACTGTCCCCAACCCCGGGGACGAGGGGGGCACCTGTGTGGGAGCAGCAGGGCCTGAGTGACAGGTGGGAGGGCCGGGTGGACTCCGTCCCGCCAAACTTCCCGGCTTTCGTGGGTGCGGACCCAGGTCTCGCTCCAGTTCCTCGTGCTGTGACCACATAAAGAGGGGCCGTAGATACATGATCTACCATCCAACCTGCGCACTTGGAGATGGGGAGAGAGTCTCTCCTAGTGACTGTGCTGGGACAGCGGGGGAGGGGCGCCTGCAAGTCCCCGAGCCGCGGTTCCCCCGTCCCCGCCCCGGGAGCAGGGGCTCTTCCTCAGATCCCAGGAGTAGGCCAGTCTTGGCTGAGTTGTCAGGTGTCTCGGGGCTTCAGTTTATCTTGGGGACCACACGGCCGGGTCTCAGAACAGGGGATCGTGGGGCGTCTGTGCCTGAGGCCACGGTGAGGGGCCGAGCTGCTCACGGAGAATTTAGGAACAACAACAGAGCCTCCCCTCAGTCAGTCTGCATCTTATTATAGCCAGTAGTTCTGGGACGTCGAGCGGCACAGACAGGACCCCCCCCCGCCCCCCCACAGGAGGCGGGCAGCCCTTCCGAGTGCCCTTCTCCCTCCTGCCCGTGGGCATCGGTGTCCCGACTCCTGGCCTGTGAAGCGGTCTCATGGGCTCACACGCACAGTTTCATCGTGCCCGGCCTTCAGGGAAAAGCCTTAGTAACACGTAATCCCTTTCCTTCCTCTTCTGTCAAAGGCCACAGAGGGTTGCGTTCGTCCGGGCTGTTTGGTTGCAGGTGACAGAAACCGGCGTTCAAAGGGGGTATTTGTTGGCACCAAAGGTTTGAACAGCACGACGGCGCTCTCACCAAGCAATGCCTTCACTGCTTCGAGACCGTTTGTTGGCACAGGTCCGGTCCCCCATGAGGCTGGAGCCGTGGCTGCAGAAAACGCTGAGCTCAGGTTCCTGGAGAACAAGGAAGACGACAGGTGGGAATGGTCACATTTTGCCTCTGGAGGACTCTGATTGGCCAGGCTGGATCCCTTCTAGTGTGGGGACCAATCACTAGACAGAGGAGGGATGAGGCACTATGATTGGTCTACATGTGTCACGTGCCCAGCGTTTACCCAATCACTGTGGACAGGGTAGATGCAGACTATGATTGGTCCAGCTCGGGTCAGGTGTCCAGCCTTCAACCAATCACCATGGCTGGGGCGGTGGGCTCAGCTAAGAAGGCGACAAATTCTTTTCTGACAGTCCTAATACAGGAAGAGCCGGAGAGCGTTGCTCTGGGGGAGGTCGGGCGCTAGTGTCACAGGGGTCCCTGCACAGCCCTACTGCCCACCCAGGGCCCCTCTGTCTGGTGTGAGAAGGAAGCCATTTTGGCCACCACGTGAGAATTGGTGTATCTGTGCGCCTGTCGTGCCCGGACACCTGCCGGAGAGGACGGACTACGAGGGAAGGACCCTGGCGCTGGGGCGCAGGAGGCTCGGGCGCTGCGGCTCGCGCCCTGCAGTTTGTTCTCGAGCCCACCCCGCGTGCCCTGCCTGGACTCCCGTGCTGGGGGCTGTTTGTTCTGTGTGCACAGCTGCTAACGTGGCCGGGTCAGGAGAACAAGAACACACTGTCACTGGAACAGCCACCAAAGCCCCGTCCAGCCGCTGGTCCCCCATCCCGGGGGCCACACGTCCTTGGAACAACATCAGATAGTGACCATCGCGAGGCCAAGGCTTTGCCTTTGTTTCCAGTCATTCCCCCTTGTTTTCCTCCTTTGCGATCTTGGTTTTTTTCTTCTCTTTAAACCAAGATAAGATGTTTCCAGTTTTCTTAAGGATTCTTTTGATGCAATAATTCCAATTTATATTTGTATTTCTGTGGTAGCCTGGGGAGCTGTTTTATGAGCACAGAACCTTCTTTTGTGATCTTATCCAAGACAAACTTCTGATTCTGTTTTCTTTTTTTTTTTTTTACAACGTTATTGCTGATCGAAATAATACTTAAAAATCAGCTCCCTGGAAACCATTACAGAGGGACCCTTTGCCTGTGGAGAGCGGTGCTCTGTTGTGGGAATCTGTGGTCATTCTTCCAAAGTAGGCGAATGCTTTTTGTCGGGGGCCATGTGGTCTGTGTGCTTAGCTTGTGGTCTTTCCACTCTGCATCGTAGTGTGAGAGCAGCCGTGAGCAGCTGTGGCCATGATCCAGTGAACCTCTATTTTATTTTATTATTTTATTTTGTTCTGTTTTATTTTTAATGTTTATTCATTTTTGAAAGAGACAGAAACAGAGCGTGAGTGGAGGAGGGGGAGAGAGAGAGTGAAAGAGAGAGAGAGAGAATCCAAAGCAGGCTCGAGGCTCTGAGCTGCCAACACAGAGCCTGATGTGGGGCTCGAACTCACTGACCGTGAGATCATGACCTGAGCTGAAGTCGGACACTTAACTGACTGAGCCCCCCAGGTGCCCCAGATCCGGTAAATAACAGGTAGTGAGCCCCTTGGGGATCAGATATCAAGTTGCCAAGTCCTGCTCTAAAGCCTTTATGCTTTAGACTTCGAGAAGTCATCATTGAAAAGCCCGAGGCGTGCTGTAACTCTGTCCATTTCGCAGAGTGGAAACGCTGCCGGGCAGGGCTGCCCGTGGCTCGCGCGGAGCCCCGCGGAGACTGGGTGTCGGTGCGGACAGCCTTGTCCTGGGAGGCGGGAATCCCACTCCTGGGAACCTCTCCTGACATGGCGTGCGTATTTTTGTCTCCCTAGCTACTCGCCACAGCATCACTCGTCGTGTCTGATAGTAAATCGTCTACTCAGAATGATGCTATAGGGCCGTTCAAATAATGCTTATGCTTACGTTTTTATGAGTTATGTTGTGACATAAGGTGGAAAAGTAAAGACAATGGAGCCTCAATTAATTAAAAGGAAGATTAAACATGTTCACGAAAAGTTTGATGGAAATAGGCCCAAATGATAATAGTGTTTTTTTTCTCGACAGGAGATTGGGGTTTTTACTGTGTGTGTGTGTGTGTGTGTGTATTTGTTTTTTCCAAGAAACCATGTTAGGTTTAGAATAAAAACATTTTAAGAGGAAAACAAATAGTTCTTCAATCTTTTAGCCTGAGATAGTGTTCTGGGATGTATTCTAGAACCTTCCAGAATGCCCTCTTCCCTCAGAGAAAGCCAGGAGGCAGGGGCTGGGCTGGCCAGAGGAGGCTCCCCACCCGTGGGGCGCCCATCCAGGACGCTGTCACCTTGGGGCTCACAGGGGTGACGCCTGGGGCCACCAGGCACCGACGCTCTTGATCCTGAAGGGGGTTGACCGACCGGCCCCGTGTGAGTCTTCAGATCTTCACGGAACCTTCGGAGCAGGCGCGTCTGATCCCGCCTTCCCAGGGATCGTGCCCCACGACCGCACCTGCGGCCTCGTTCTGGACGGGCTATGCCGTGAACTCCCGAGTCGTTCTCCTTTGTGCCCCAGATCCAGAAAGGCACGTGCTCCCGCAGCTGCCGGTGGTGGGGAGGCTGCTGGGGCCTCTTTGCAACCTGGCCGCGGAGTCACGGGGGCCCTGCTTGCTCTGAGGACGGACCCACACCCGGGCGGGGGGTCATCACTTCCGCCGGGTCCTGAGGATGTAGGGCTTTGCCTGTCACAGAGTGGGCATTCTGGAGGGCGCCGTGGAGGAGCGGGCGGGAGGGGCGCGGGGCACGAGATGAGAGGTGGCCACGGGGGCAGGCCGGGGATCGTGGTGGGCCCGCCCGGCAACAGCTTTGCAGGTGGGTCCTCCGACCCCGGGAGCAGGTTGGCCTCTGGAAAGGGTCTGCCTCCGCCTGGAGTGTGCTCCGAGGGGCCGTTTGCCTCCATATGTCTCCGCTGCCTTCACATTTGTCCAAAGTCCAGTTTTACAGACACGTTTCAGGAACACCCACTGTATAAAGTTAAGCACGCTTTCCTCCCGAGGGGCCCGGAAGGGGGGCCTTCGTGCCCAAGGAAACTGGAGAGGCGCACAGAGAAATAAACGTGGGAGCGCTCGTCTCCCGGGGTCACGACAGCAGATCATGGAAATGTGTTTTTTCATTTCCTCATGTTCCACGGCTCATGTGTTACGCAGCTGTGATTTATTTTCAGAGCGCGCTTTGGAATTTGACAGACTCTCATGCTGGCCTGGTTCACGGCTGAAACCATTGCCTTTGGTCGATGATAAAGCAAGTGACAATTTACAATGAAAACAGCTGCAAAAAGAAGCCGTCTGTGAGTGAGACAGACAGGTGTCAAACCCGGGGCCGCCCGCAGGGGCAGGGGCTCCTAGCAGCCTGGAGGGGGGGGCGGGCCCCTCGATGGGGCCGAATTCGGGCGGACACGTCCTGCCCGCAGGTGCAGGGCCGGCGGCAAGCCTGACCGGACTGCTGGTGTCCCTGCGGGGTGGCTCGCCCTGCAGAGCTGGTCTCTTGGGAAGCAGAGGCTTCCCTGCTGCTGCCGAGTGCTGGGGGAGCGGCCGGCGGGGCACCCGGTCCAGCCCTGAGTGCCAGCTGGTTCTGGTCCAGGGAGACCGAGCCCCCAGGTGCTGGGGGACGGGAGGTGACCCCCCCCCCCCCGCGCTATGCACGCTCTCTGCCCCCTCCTCTCCGTTTGGACCAGCGAGCCTGGCTCCAGGGGGTCTTTTTCAAGGCCTCTGTGATTCCAGGTGATAGAAACCCATTCAGCTATTTACTGCGAAGGGGCGGGGCTCCGGTCCCTCCTACCCTCACTCTGCCCTCTCTTGGTGTGCAGCATTCATCACCCCGACACTCGGCCCTTCCCTCCACCTCCCTTCCATTCTCTTCTTTGGTTTTTGCAGTCTGTTCACTCTCTAGGTTGTAACGGCTTCTGCCTGTTTAACTCTTCGTGTTTGGTTGGTACCTAGCATGTTGGAGGCGGTTAGTACACATTCATTAAATGATGGCAAGGTGCCGCGGGGGGTAATTGTGACAGGAAGTGGGAGATCATCGGGCAGAGGAAAGGAGGCGCTGGGGGGAGGCGGAGCCTCAGGACACGGAGAAGCACATGGGACAGACAGGGACAGCCAGTGGCTCTGAGCCGGGCCGGATTGGGGTGGTGTGGGGAGGGATGCGCAGGGGTGCGGCAGGTGCAGCTAGAGAGGTAAACAGAGGCCAGAGCTGGGGACCCCTTCACAGAGATTTTATGAGGATCGGTAGCGGGGAGCATGAAAGGTTTCCACGGGATGGGACGTGACCCTTCAAGTCTGCCAGGAACCTCACACTTAGCATGTGCCTTGCGTGTGCAGCCTCGTGTCATCCCAGTTGTCCTGAGGATGAGGCCGTAGGCCTCCGTTCTGCAGAAGAGGGAGAGCAAACAAAGCAGGCCCGGGGCAGCAGAGCTGAGTGCGGGGTCCGAGTGCAGAGCCAGGCCGTTTTGTGTTTGACGTGGAGACTCGTGCGGAATGTGGGCGACGGGTCAAAGGGCCGGGCCGGAAGGTGCGCGGGGGACCCAGGGCGTCGGGCTGGCCGGCGAGCAGGGAGCTCGGGGCGTCAGGACGCAGGCGCAGGAAGGGCACGGGCCAGGAGCGTGCCGGAGGCCGGAGGGACAGAACCTCAGCGACTCCTCAGACGCGCCATGAACGCTCCGCGTCCGTATCTAGTAAGTGTTTAGGGTGCACGTTCTGAGCCACAGAGTCGTCAGCTCGTTTGCTGTCCCGACAGCCGACAGGGTGATGCTCCTATGAGCCTCATTTTACATGGGGCGCAGACACGTCAGGTAATGCACCCAGGGTCACCGGGAGGAGAAGGAGGCAGGATCGAAAGCAAGGTCCCTGCTGGCCGCACTAGACGTGGGGCTTGAGTGGCTGGGCGGGGGCGGCGCTGGTGACCCAGCTGGGGCCTGCGGGAGGCAGGGCAGGTCCGGACGCTCTGGGCAGGAACTCGGGTTTGGTTTTGGACCCATGGAGCCCCAGGTGTCTGGAATGCCCACAGGGCGGGTGGACACATAGGAGCGTATGCATAGGATGTCTCCAGTGTCCAGAGACGTCCTGCTGCAGCCACCTCGGTGTCCTCGGGTACAGTGTGTGGTGCAGCCGAAAGACCGCTGAGGGCCCTGCGGTGAGTGAGGGGAAGGGTCCAGGCCCTGGGCAGGGGGCTGGGGGGGGGGCAGGGGAGGAAGGCCCCATGGGGCGGAGAACCAGCCAAGGAGAGGCAGGCGACAGTGGTGTCTGGGGGAGGAGGGGCCAGCAGGGACGTGCTGGCTGGGGATGGGGACCAGGCCGAGAAGGACATGATGGTAGCTGTTAAATTAGGCCCAGCGGCCTAGCCAGCGCAGCCCGAGGTGCGCCGAGGCTTCAGGGCGAACGTGGGGGGAGCGTGGCCAGAGCAAGGGAGCGAGACGACGGGGCTCCAGGGTCAAAGACGGGTTTGTTTGCCCCTCCCCCCACCAGTGACAGAGACCTGATGGGGGTATGAGTACCGGTCGGAGGAGCAGGAGGAAGGCGGGAGGTGGAGTGGCTGGGAGGCGGGCGCCTGGTGCTGCCGCAGGGCCCGCGGTGGGGGGGGGGGGGGCGTTTCTTCGCAGAGGGGGCAAGGCGGGTGATGGAGGCAGGTCGCTTTGTGAGCGGACGTGGGAACGGGGAGTCAGAGCCGTTCATACTCAATCCTTCAGGCCGACCTTGTCGGAAAGTCCTTCCCGGACGGGTGCAAACGGTCTCAGGTCGGCGGCGTTAGGACGTCCTCCACTTCCCTCCCCGCAAGGTGCAGAGCTCCAGGGCGGGGCACAAAGTCATCGCCAAGTGGCGGGACACGTGTCGTAGCCTGTTTCCTCCACCGGAAGCGAGGGCACAGTGACCGGGCTCACACGCCGTCGCCCAACCCCGAGCCTCGCAACGTGCCGGCCGCGGCACAGCCCTGTGAGCAAGCGAGCGAGCGAGGGAAGAAGTGGACCGAGAGCCCTGCGCGGGGGCCTGGAGCGGGCCCCCGGGGCTGTGACATTCGAGCTGGTCCTGGAGGGCGGACAGCCGCTCAGTGTGGAACAGAGTGCGAGCTTCTGGCAGAAAGGCTGTGTGTGCGCCCGTGGGAGGCCCCGGAGATGGGCGCGTGGCGGTGCCGCGGCTGGAGCCGCCCTCACCCCGTCTTGGGGGCACTCGCCACGCGCCCAGAGCGGCCTGCCGGACCGGACACGTGCCCTGTTTCAAAGACTCGGAGAAAAAGACAGAAGGGCATCTGGGCGGCGCAGTCGGCTGAGAGTCTGACTTTTGATTTCGGCTCAGGTCTTGATCCCAGCATCGCGGGATCCAGGTCGGCAGCGGGCTCTGTGCTGAGCATGGTGCCTGCTTGGGATTCTCTCTCTCCCTCTCCCTGCCCCTCCCCTGCCCACGCACGTGCAGGTGCACACTCTCTCAAAAAAAAAAAAGAAAGAAAACTTGCCCATTAACGCTCTACGTGGGGAAATGGTAATATTCCAGCTCCATTATTGAAAGTGACTTCACCGATTTCTTAACTTCTTAGGAAAAGTGCCCAGTAGACCATGTGAGCTTACACAGGGGGGCCCACATTTCCCTCGGGCGGGGTGACGGGGAGCGTAGCGGAAGTGAGGTGCAGCAGCAAGCCGGGCCGCGGGCCGAACCCCCTGCAGGCGCTCTGGTGAGCCATGCGGTTTGGAACCCTGGGGGGCAGTCAGATGTATGCTGTCTACACAGCCAGTGGCCGTGGGACAGGTGCACCGACACACAGGATGCTGGAGGCTGGGAGCCAGCGAGTCTCGGTTGAGGGAAGGTAGGTGGGCAAGGGGAGGAGATGGAGAGACAGATGGGGGTGCAGGGGGAGGGCGGGGAAGGACTCCCACATGGCATCTGGAATTCTGACCGGGATTTCCTTGCTGACAGTGGTGCATTTGCTGACGTCGGGGAGGAGGGGGTTGCTGGTGGCCTGGGGCTGGAGCGGACGGATGGGGGTGCTGGTGCTGGAGGCGTGGGGTGCAGAGGCGGCCATCGTGCAGTGGGCGAAGCTGGTAGGGGTGCAGGGCGGTGGGAGAGACGACGGCCCAGCTGGGCCTCCGGGGGCGCGGGGCGGAAGGTGAGGAGAAGAGACCCCGGGCAGCGGCTGCTGGGGCTGCAGGGGACCCTACAAATGTGTCTCCGTGAAATGACGGGGGAGAAACCGCACTGCAGTGACTCCAGGTGGTGGCATACGACAGCAGGTGTGGACTGCCCTCAGAAGAGGACGCGGCGTTCCCAATCGGACAGGTTTTGTGACTCCGCGTGTTCCCAGCACGCAACGTTGGGGATCCAGGAAGCGATCTGTGCAGCCCTGTTTGCCCTCGTTGGCAGAGCGTTTGGAGAAAGCTCCCCCGGCGCCCTCGTCCAAGGCTCACACACGTGTCCCTCTCTTGTTAGGCCGGATCCTGGACCTGAAGACGGGGACGGTGAAGAAAGAGGGACAGCAGTCTTCCATGAGGATGTGCATGGGCTCCCGGCGGTCCTTCATCTGCAGGATGAGGTCTGTGCGGGGCGGCGGGGGTGGGGGAGGTCCGCGCGGGGACCTCGGCGGTGGGGGTGGGTGGTCTGCTCCTTCCGTTCTCTGCTGAGGTCGCACGTCGTGGTCCCCGCTGCAGCACGGGAGCCTGCAGACCCCTGGTCCCCGCCCCGGACTCCTCGTCCCTCTTCCCCGACGCACCTTGTCTGATTTCCTGCCGTTTCTGCCCACTTCTGGGTTGGTGTCCCCTGTCTGCTCCCGACGTTCTCCTGGGTCTTGAAGACCCTTCTGAACTCCAGCCCCTCCAGGCGCCGTAGTTGTCAGCACGTTTTAGTAAGACCTGTCGATCGATCTCGTACTGTTTCCTGTGTCCGTCCGCGCGTTTAATCGGCGTTTAATGATTATATTGTTGAACGACACCATAGGCGGAAACGTCTAGTCTCTGTGGTCGGTGCCAGTGCCGTGAGGACGGGGGCCTGGAGTTCTCTGAGCCCGTGTCTAAACGGAGTCTGCCACACGCATGTGGTTAATACGCCGTGTGGAGGACATGCAGGAGTGACACCTGGGGGCAGTTAGAGAATTTTCTGTCCCTGAAGGAGAAAGAACAAGGCTTTGGAGCCCACGTCCACTCAGCCCCGAGGCCGTGTAGCCACAGGATGAGAGGTGCCTGGCAGCTCAGATCTGCCGGGACGTGGGATTCCAGAGGCTATAAGACGAGGCAGTGCCCCTCCTTCATTCATTCATCACACATCTATCGAGGGCCTGCCTTCACCGGGCTGGGGCTCGGCACTGAATAAAGCAAAATCCCTGAGCTTCTAGAATGTCACTTTAGTGAGGGAGATCTGTGATGGGCAAAAGTACGTAGACACAGAGAATGTCAGAGGGTAGTAAGTGCTATTGAGGAAAATAAAACAAATTTAAGGAGGAGTTGTTAGTTCATGTGTCACATAGGTTGGTGGGGGAGGTCTCACTGACAAGGTGACATTTTGAGTGGAGACCTGGGACTATCTGGGGAAAGAAAATACCAGATGGAGAGAACAGCAAGTGCAAAGGCCCTGGGGTGGGGATGTTCTGTGTTTCAGTAACAATAAGGTGACTATCCAAGGAACAGGGTGAATGGGGCATGGTGGGCAGGATGGTCATCCGTAAGCTCGGGATGGTTAGCGTCCCACTTTAGCTCAGGTCATGATCTCACAGTTCAAGGGCTTGAGACCCACATCGGGCTCTGTGCTGACAGCTCGGAGCCTGGAGCCTGCTTGGGATTCTGTGTCTGTCTCTCTCTCTGTTCCTCCCCAGTTCTCTCTCTCTCTCAAAAATAACCATTAAAAACTTTCAAGTAAAATAAGGTCAGGATGTTGGGGAACTTAGAAGCCGTCAGCGTCTACTCTGAGTAAGGTCGGGAACCGCTGCGGTTTTCTCACAGGAATGACGATGCGGTAATTCACCGTGCGGGGGGGTGGGGGGGTAGTCCCCTGCAGGGCCGGACAAGGGTGCGCGTCAGGAGCCCATTGTCACAATCGGGGCAGAAGAACGGTGGCCGTGGTAGGAAGGGCCCTGACTGGGCCAGCCTCAGGCCGGGGTGGGGCGGGGGGGGCGGTGGCCGGAAGAGGCCGCGGAAGAGGGTATGAGGCTCACCCCTGCCCAGCGGGCAGGCCGGGCACCAAGATGGGCGGCGGCGCTGGGGCCCTGGTCTGGGGCGGAGGGGGCCATCGAGCACTGGAGAGGGAGGTGCCTGTCAGGCCTCCGAACGCCGCCGAGGCAGCTGGACGTGGGATCTGGAGCAGAAGCGAGAGGTTGGGCTGAAGACACGGACTTGGGGACGGGGGACCGTCATCACCGAGCTGCTCTCTGAAGCCTGGAGGCTGGACGAGGCCACGGGGAGCGGGTGGAGCTGGAGGAGAGGTCGGGCCTCTGACCCCAGGCAGGCCCTGCGGCCTGGAGGTGAGGAGGGGCCGGCAAGCCCCCCACGGAGCTGCAGGCAGGGCGGCTCCAGCCTCTCTTCCCTGAGCGCAGGAGCCTGTGCCCCCTGCCCGGCGCCCCCGCTGCCCGGCGCCCCCGCTGCCCGGCTCAGGGTCTCCCAGGCTGTCCTCGGGTCCCTGGGGTCCCACGCCAACCATGACTGAGCCTGGCCGCCTCCCGCCTTCTCTGAGCCCCAGGCTGGCTTAGTGGAGCTCTTCACAGATGTCCCCCCCCGCACCTGTGACTTCTCCGGGCTGTCTGCGCGGAGGGGGGGACCCACCTGTAGCCCCCTGCTGGGCCCCAGGAACCAGCAGGGCCTGGAGGAGGGCTGCCCCTTCCTCCGAGCCGGCACCTCTCTGCTCCTCCGGAAGACGGGACGGAATTCCCTTCAGCACCTGCCTCAGGTCACACGGTGACATTCGGGTGACAGAAGACACGGTTGCTGCATCTGACCTCCTATTAGCCTGCATGGACGAGTGCCCTGGGTCCGATGACGGGCCTTCGGGGTGGCGGGATGGCCGTGTGCTGGTGCCCCTGGGGACGGAACGCCATCAGGCACTGCGACACTGCACGCAGCGTCCTCGCCGGGCACCCTGGCCGCAGAGTGCACCCACCGCGGCGAGGCAGCGCCAGCCGGGTCTGCGCTGTGTCTGGCACCACGGGGTCCCGGGGGGTGTCCTGGCGGCCGGTTCTGCGCCTCCGCGCCACCATTGCTGGGCTTTCACAGGACGTCAGGCAGCCCCTCCCTGCCCTGGGGCCCCCGGGACAGGACTTCCCCGTGAGGTGGGCAGCTCTGCCATCTGCCGTGTGCCTGACCTCGTCCTCCAGATAGAGCGGGTTAGTTCTGGGAAGGTGCCGAGGGCCCTGCCAGCCGGCTGGACGGCGTGGTCCTGGGTCGTCCCTGCTGGGGGACATGCGCCTGCGCGGCCATCCCTGGTGTCAGAGCACAGCTGGCCTCTCCTCTGGGCCCAGAGCATTAACTGTCCTGGAGCGGGGACACGGAAGCACGCGGAAGGATGGGTGTGCGGAGCACTGACCGGACCCTGGCCACACGGCGTCCCTGGACGTTCAGAGCCTGGGGGGACATTGAGAGGAGAAGAGAAGGTCCCCCTGGGACCTCCCAGTCCCGGCCTCCCTGAGAAGGACCTTTGTAAGCCCCTTCCTGCCCTGTCCCCACTCTGCCCTTTGCCATCAGCGGCCCAAGGCAGTCATGTGGCTCCCAGTGACAGGACATTGCAGGGGGTCCCTGTGACCGCAGCTGCGGCCTGGGGATACGCATTCATCGACCAGCCACATGTGTTTGGCGTTGATGGCTCTGCTGAGGCCTGAAGAGACGCTATCGCCGTCTGCACCCGCCACCCTGCTTGAGGGACCCCTCTTTCTGTGGGGCCCAGCCTCAGGGGGGTGTGCACTGCGGGCGGGTCACACTCTCCTGGCCTCGGTGACATAAGGATCAGAGGCGTGTGAGCCCGCGTCAGAGCGTGAGCATCAGATCAGACCAGCTCTCTGACCGCCGTGCGGTTTCCGACTCCTGCCTCAGTCGTTACTCCTCCTGATTCTTCACGCATCCTAGGTGTTTTCTCCTCCTGGTTCTTCACGCATCCTAGGTGTTTACTCCTCCTGGTTCTTCACGCATCCTAGGTGTTTACTCCTCCTGGTTCTTCACGCATCCTAGGTGTTACTCATCCTGATTCTTCACGCATCCTAGGTGTTTACTCCTCCTGATTCTTCACGCATCCTAGGTGTTTACTCCTCCTGGTTCTTCACGCATCCTAGGTGTTTACTCCTCCTGATTCTTCACGCATCCTAGGTGTTACTCATCCTGATTCTTCACGCATCCTAGGTGTTTACTCATCCTGATTCTTCACGCATCCTAGGTGTTTACTCCTCCTGATTCTTGACGCATCCTAGGTGTTACTCATCCTGATTCTTCACGAATCCTAGGTGTGGGAACGCTCCTTTGGACCACCTGCCGCTCAACAGAATAACCACCATGAGGAAACGGTTCAGGTCAGTGGCCTTCCGGGCGGGACTGGGGCCGTGCGGGTGGGAAGCGAAAGCGCCCCGGGCTGGGCAGCAGCGAGGCCGATCGGGAGCGCAGGGGGCCGGGGGAGGGAGGGAGCGGGGTGCACCCGAGGGAGGGAACGCAGGGTGCTGGGGGGCAAAACGCGGACCCACCGGCAGCCTGGGCGCCGGCGGCGCGGGAAGCCGGCTCACCCGCGCTCTCCCCGCAGGAACGGCCTGGGCCCCGTGAAGGAAGGGGAGGCCCAGTACGCCGTGGTGCACTGCACGGGCTACATCAAGGCCTGGCCCCCCGCAGGTAAGCCGCGCGGCCGTCGGGGCGACGGGGTCGTGTGCGCGGGACCGAGGCCGAGAGATTCTCTGGTGGTTGGAACGTGATGGCCTTTGTCGTGGGGAAAAGTCGCGCTCCTTGAGGCAGAGGTTTCCGGAAAGAGCAATCCTGTGAAGGGGGTTGGGGCCTCAGCCGCCTCCGGGGGTCCGTGCCCGGCCCGGTGCGAGGTCACAGCGGCCTCTGAGGTGACGCTCTTGGACCCCCGGGATGGTTCCACCGACGGCAGCAAGCGTCGGCGTCGGCGTCGGCGAGGAGCCCTGGTAACAATGCTCGTCAGCTCCGCTCGCGCAGCGGGGGGGCGTGACACAGGCGGGGCGGCTGCTTCCGGAAACCAGGAGCCGCCCCGCCCCCCAGGCGCGCTCCCAAGAACCGGGAGCGAGCGTTCGTCTCCAAAGAAACCGCAGGCGAAAGTTCCAGCGGCCTCTGGCCAGAAAGGGGAACCGACGCACGCAGACGCGCTTGAGCTGATTCGCGGGACGAAGGTTACTCCGCCCCGGGAGGAGGCGGAACGTGGACTCCTGCTACGACGTCAGCGCCCCGCGGTTCACGCCGTGACGTCCGCGCCACGTGGTTCACACTCTGACGTCAGCACCCCGCGGTTCACGCCGTGACGTCCGCGCCACGTGGTTCACGCTGCGGGACCGGGGCGCCTGGAGAGCGTCCTGCAAGCGGAAGAAGCCAGACGCCCAAGGCGACCTGTGATAGGGTTTCGTGTATGTGCCGCATTCAGAGAAGGCAGAGCCCCAGACAGAAAGTAGACGTGTGGTGCCGGGCGGCGGGAGGACGGGGCGTGACCGCCACGGGTACAGCCTCCTTTTCTAGGTGACAGACATTCCGAGGTCAGATGGGGTGATGGTTTGCAGCGCTACGAATCTGAACACCACTGAATTGTGCACGCGAAGGTGGTGAGTTTTGCGGGTGTGAACTCGCACTCAATCGATCTGTTTTTAAGCAAAACAACGTGTGCAGGTCGGCCACCCGCGTACCCCGGTGGCCCAGAGAGTGGTCTGTCTCTCGGAATTGTCCCAGCCCGTGGAGAGCGGTGTGACTCTGCTATTACTGGACGGAGTATCTCAGAGTCCGTACGACCAGGGTGATCATTGATGCTGTCAGGGACACCTGTGTCCTGATTCTTCACCTGCTCGGTGGGTTGAGCGCTGAGGGAGGAGGTGCAAGTCCCCGGATGTAACAGAACCGGGATCCGCCTCTTCTTCAGGCAGTTTCGCCCATGTGTGCCTCTCGTCTCTTGATGCTCTGGTGTGTGGTTCGTACACATTGAGGGTTTTTAGGTCTTCGCGGAGGCTTGACCCCTTTGTCATGCCTTCCTTATTCCCGGTAAGCTTCCTGCCCTGAAGTCAGCCTGGAAAATCGCACAGCTACTCCAGCTTCCTTTGAATTCGTGGAAGCATGCTGTGTTTTTCTCCATCCTTTTACTTTTAATCTGTGTCATCTTTTTTTTTTTTTTAAGTTTATTCGGTTTTGAGTGACATAGAACACAAGCAGGGGAGGGACAGAGAGAGGGAGACACAGAATCTGATGCAGGCCCCAGGCTCTGAGCTGTCAGCACAGAGCCCAGCGCAGGGTTGGAACTCACAAACTGTGAGATCATGACCTGAGCTGACGTCAGAAGCTTAACCGACTGAGCCACTCAGGCGCCCCTGACCTGTGTCATTATAAAGTGAGCTGCTTAAAGACATGTTTTGGGTCTAGTGTTTTATCCACTCTGACAGTCCGACTTTTAAGCGATGTATTTAAACCATTCACGTTTAGCGGGATGACTGATACAGTTTGATCAATACCTATGTGTTTTTCTTCCTTGTATTTGTTCTTTCTTCTCTCCTCTCTGTGCATTCTCTAGTTTCCACCGAACGTTCGGTAGGACCTCACGGTCTCTCCTAGCATATCAGTAATATTTCCTTAAAAATATCTTCGTCGTTTGCCCTAAGTTTGAAATCTACGTTTACAACTAAGGTAAATCCAAATAACATTGTACAACTTTTGTGGGTGCTGCAGACGTAACTGCAAGCTGCTGAATGGGCTACACTCGCCCGTGAACACATTGTTACTATTATTGCCTGCAATGCAAAGAAACTCGTCAGCTCAGTTAAGAATAAGAGCGCTTGGGCGGCACAGTGGGTTAAGCATCCTGCTCTTGATTCTGGCTCAGGTCATGATCTCACACTTCACAGGCTCAAGCCCTGAGTCAGACTCTGCACGGATGGCATGGAGCCTGCTTGGGATTCTCTCTCTCCCCCTCTCTCGGCCCCTCCCCCACTCTCTCTTGGAAGAAATAAGTAAACTTAAGAATAAAAACAAAAAAGAATAGTAAATAAAAAAGCTTATTTCACCTTAATTAATTCCTTCTCTGACGCTCTTCCTTTATGCGGATCCGAGTTTCTAACCTATGTTGTTTCCTTCTGCCCGAAGGACCTCTTGTAACATTTCCCACAGGACAGCTCTGTCGGGGGTGAGTGAAGTCTCTCTATTTTTGTCTTTCCCAGAGAGTCATTATTTCTCCTTCACTCTCGAAAGATAATTCGACTGGGTTGAAGGTTTCAGGTGGGTGTTACTTTCCTCCAACACGTTGTATCGCCGCGCCTTCCTTGTTCCTGTGGTTTCCGATGCGCAGTTCACGTAACTGGTGCCCTTGTTTCCCCAGAGCCCAGGTGGGACTCTTTTTTTTCAAGCTTCTTTCAAGATTTTTCTCTTTGTCTTGGTTTTCTGCAGTTCTAATATGACATGCCTCAGAATCCATGTTATTTTGGTTTTTGGTTATTTATACTGCTTGGTAATTTCCACACTTCCTGTGTCTGTGGTTTAGTGTCCTTAATTCTGGAAAATTCTTGGGCGCGTCTGGCTCAGCTGACTAAACATCTGACTCTCGACTTTGGCTCAGTTCATGAGTTCAAGCCCTGAATTGGTCTCTGTGCTGATTGCATGGAGCCTGCTTGGGATTCTCTCTCTCTCTCTCTCTCTCTCTCTCTCTCTCTCCCCCCTCTCTCCCTCCCTCCCTCCCTCCCTCTCTGTCCCTTCCCCACTCATGAGGTCTCTCAAAATAAATAAGCAAACTTCATTAAAAAAGGAAAAATTCTTGGGCATTGTGTCCTCACGTATTTCTTTTGCTCTGTCTCCTCTCTCCTCCTTCGGTATTGCAATTGCCCACATGTCACGTAGCACTTGGAGCTGTATTGTGATTTGAGCATGTTCTGTTCTAGATATTTTTCAGTCTCTTTCCCTCTTTGCATTTCAGTTTGGGGAGCGTCAGTCGACAAATCTTCATGCTCACTGATCTGTCCTTGGTGACGTCCAGTGTACGGATGAGTCTGTCAAAGGCTTGCTCATTTCTCCAATAGTGGGAGGTTTTTTTTTATTTTATTAAAAAGTTTATTTATTTATTTTGTGAGAGAGCCAGGGAGGGACAGAGAGAAAGGGAGAGAGAGAGAATCCCAGGCAGGCTCCATGCTGTCAGTGCAGAGCCCGGCGTGGGGCTCAGACTCACGAACAGTGAGATCCCGACCTGAGCCGAAGCCAAGAGTCTCCGACGGTGTTTTTATTTCTAGCATTTCCTTTCGGTTTCCTCCTGCAGTTTCCATCCCCCTGCTCGCGTTACCCATCTGTTTTTGCTGCCATCTGCTTGTATCATTAGAGCTCTTAGCATTAATCACGGTTGTTCTAAACTCCCTGTCGAGTCACCTCAGTCTGTGTCATACCTGAGTCTGGCCGAGGTGCTGACTTCGTGCCCTCGGGCTGTGCGGCTCCTGCCCTTAGTCGTGCAAATCCTCACTGGCTCCAGACGGCCTGTGTCAGGTGCTGGCAACTGAGGTAAACAGGACGTAGTGCAAAGTCCGATTTAATTTTTTCAGGAGCTGGTTGTGTTTAAATGTTTGCCACATACCTGCGTAGACGTCGGTTTGACATGTGGACGGACACGCGTATATATTTTTAAGTGTATGTATTTTTTATTTATAGATTTTTTTTTCTTACTGAAACTATAACGCACAAAACTGTCAGGGTGTTGCTTCCCCAGAGGGCCCCAGTTAGACTCCAGATGTCGGGCCGGCTGCCTTCATGGGTGTCCGGAGCCTGGGCCTCCGCTCTGCAAGCAGCCCCCTGGGGCTCTAGGACTGATCAGCCCCAGCGAACGTGGGAGTCCTTGCCAGCTGCTGTCTTAACCAGGTGTGACCTGTAGGCCGTGGGGTTTCTGGTCTCTGACGCTGATGGTCACGCCTGCAGTCCATGGACCCGTGAGGCTCCGAGGCCCTTGTGGGGCCAGGTTTGTGCTGGAAGGTTGTTTGATGAGAGGCGAAGCAGAGAAGAGGTGTGGACAGCCCAGAGTGGGGCTTTCCGCAGGGCGGGGCTCTCCGCCTCATCCCTGCCCGCCCCTGAGCGCCAGACATGGCCGTCCCTCGGGGGGCACAGAGCCGTGCGGCTGGGGGGCCGGTGTGCACACAGGTGATGCAGGGGACCGTGAGGAGACGGCCACCGTGGGGATGGAGGGAGGGGCCCCATCCCCCTGGGCCGGGAGAGCTTTCTGGAGGAGGCTGGTCGGTACCCCCAAACCAAGCTGTGGGACCCCTGTTCCAAGAGTCGGGCTCTTTCCTAATGCTGAACTCTAGATCCCTCTGGTGCTACCGGGCAAACCCCCCCTCCCGCTCCTGGCCGCAGAGTGCCCTCCTTCCAACCGTGGTCTCTGGGCTCCAGGCCCGTCATGTCACGAGAACGGCCGCGGTCATCGTGAGGCTCACGCAGAGGCCTCGTGGGCGAGCGGGAGTGAGGATCTGAGGCCCATGGCCAGGCTGCTGACTGTACCCAGGGCCCGCAGACGTGACTCGGGGCAGGCTCCCCGGGGCCCGCGGGTCAGTGCCCACGGGGGTGGGGGGTGTGCCGGGGTAACGGGGCCAGTAGGACTTGGGCGCGAAGCCTTCGGGGAGCGCCCTTGAAACTGGGCCGGGGAGAAGGGGCTGAGGGAGCCGGGGTGTTTATCTTGGAGAAGGCGAGACATGACTTCTGTCTCTAAGTATTTGAGGGGGTGTCATATGAAGGAGGAATTAATCTTAGGATCGTTCCAGAAGGCACCGTTTGGACCAAAAGTGGAAAATTACCAAAAAGCAGATTTTTAACTCAATAGGGAGAAATGAGCAAAGGATCGAGCAGGGTGTCAAAAATATGTATATAAATACGTCCCCCACCAAACAAGTGGGGGAAATTCAGGTTCTGGTAAGAACACAAATTAAAATAATTTGATACCTTCTCCTCTTACCTGTCAACTGGCAAAAAATTAAAAAGACAAACAAAAAAACGGGCTCTGTGCTCACAGCTCAGAGCTTCAGATTCTGTGTCTCTCTTTCTCTCTGCCCCTCTCCCCTGCTCACACGTGCACTCTGTCTCTCTCTCTCTCTCAAAAATAAATAAAAACATTAAAAAAATTTTTTAGACAGAACACACCGCGTTGGTAAGGTTCAGGAAAATGGGCGCCTGGACGCACTGCTGGTGGGGATATTATGAATCTGCACAGACCTTCTGAGGAGCAAGCTGGCCGTGTTGCCAGCTGCTTTAAGATGCGCATTCCTGACACCCGGGGCCCACGCGCCAGGGAATGAGGGAGGTGCGAGTTGCAGGTTTAAGCATCGTTTATAACCAGGAAGGCTCCGAGCTGGTCCAGACCGCAGTGGTGGGGAGCGGGTGAGAAACAGCGCCGAACATCTGTCTGGCCGAGTCCCGGCGGCCACCAAGCAGGCACGCTTTCGAAGGGCGCATCAGGACGCAGCCGAGCGCCAAGCAGTGTCAGAAGGAACGGCCGCTCTTGCGACATAAGCATCATGATCTACGGTGTTTTCCGGGTGTGAACGAGTCGGTGTCTGCCGTTGACCGGGTGTGCGGACGCGCTGACCTCCGTCCCTCCTGTGGAGCGGAGCCCGGTCGCTTTTCCTTCTCTCTTCGCTCCTGCGTCTGCCCAGCTTTCACCTGACTTTCGTCATCAGAGACCACGGCGTTTTCAAGAAGTCGATCTGAATTTGCTGACGCCCGTTCCAGACCGTGGGCGCGCGTGGTCCGTGCTGAGCTCAGAAACTCTGTCTTTCCGTTGCTCTCTGGTTGGGTCCTGTTGGTGCCATGCTTGTGCTCCTGCAGCAGTAGCGCTTCTGGGAACCATGCCCGCGTCCACACGGGATGGTCCCCGCGTGCCCTGCAGGGCTCTCAGCCGGCGCCGCCTCGTCCTGGGCTGACGCTGTGCCACTCACTCCCCATCGATGACCGTGTGTGACACTGTCCGGGCTTCCCCCGAGGCTCTCGAGACCGAGATCATGCTGCGTTGCTCTTCCTGCCCCAGGACTTAGCTGAGACCTGGCTCCGAGGATGTATTTCAGGAGGACGGGACGGATGGAGGGATGGGTGAGAAGCAATGAAAAAGATGCAGGGAAGAAGGAAAGAGGCAAGGATAGTTGACCTCGGGAGTGGACGTGGGAAAGAATTTCCTGCCAGGATCTCCGGAGGCGTTCATAGGAACTACTTTTCCAGAGATCTTTTCAGACGGAAGAGAGAGTCATCTGTCCTGGATGAGGTGGCCGGAGTGAGGTCACTGCCCACTCACCCCGGAGTCGGGTCGTAGGGCGGGGGCCCTGGCGGCAGGAGTCCCTCTCCGCTTGCACGGAGCCCGAGGAGTGTCCTCAGCGAGCAGTGTCCCCGACGCCTGAATCGTGAGCGATGACGTGGTTAGAAAGGGAGCGGCCAGGCGCTCCGGCATGTCCAGGGGCCTTCCCCGCCCGCCTCGCGGCATCGCGTACCGCGTGGGTTTCGTTTGGGGTGTGACGGGGAGGAAAATGGGGCTCCCAAGACAGTCCCCTGGTCAAATCCCGCAGCTGCTGGGTCAGAAGACGCTCTGCGCTCAACAGAATGAGCGGGTGACGGAGAGGCACCTGGAGCAGGCTGCGTTCTGTACCCTCGCGGTGTGCTCGGAGTCCGAAAGAGACTCTGAACTTGGGAAGACGTTATTTGTTGCTCCCACCTGGTCGTCGTCAGACGGGCGTCCAGCGTTGACCCAGAAGCCGTGTCCATGCAAGCCTCTGCCCCAGTGACTTTCCTCTGACTCCTCGGTCACCTGACAACCCGTAGGAGACGCTGGAGCAGGGCCGCGGGACCCGCTGTCGCGCCCCGCATGCCTGCTCGGCGAGGCTGCCGTCGCCTCTGCGTCGCTGCGGGCCTGTCGGCGGGCCTCTGCTGCGGCGAGCCGGAGGCCGCGGTGACCGGGGTCGTGGCCGGAACCCGTGTGGCCGAGCCGGTGCCGTCCGCGCGTCTCCAGCAGCTCACGCTTCTTGCACTTTGCTCGTTGAACGCGATGCGCCTTCACTTGAAAATCTCCGAAAGCGGCTTTGTCGTCGGCCCGCTCCCTGCGGTCTCTTGCCCCCGGCCACCCTGTCCTGCGTGTGCACGTCAAGGCTCGCTCCTGCTCAGCGCCTCGATCCGAAGCCCCGTCAGACGGCAAAGCCGTGACCTTGGCTTTGAGATGCAGGGCTGTGGTGGGCGAAGTCTTCCGGCCTCCCCACTCCTGGGCGGGGCAGGGCCGCCCTTGGGTTCCCACCACGGGCCAGGCGCTTCGCTGGCACTCCGGGGACTCTCGGGCTGGTCTGGCCCGGTTCCTGCCTGCGTAGGTCCCAGGCCAGTGGAGGGGGCAGGTGGGCGTGCAGGTCCCGGCAGGGACTGGGGTCAGGGGCGGGACCGGGCACGAGGGGAGAGCCTGTCTGCTGGGAGTGCGGTCACCTCCCTCCCCTGCTCGCCTGGCCGACCCTCCCGAAAGCCCAGCAGGAAGCAGGAATGGCAGTGGAGCTGAAATGTGGACACGAGGAGACCTAGGGATTTCCCCATCGAGAGAAAGCTTCACGGGCTGAGGGACGGCGTGGATGGGGCGTGGAGGTCGGGTAATGACCCCGGCTCCGCTGGTGAGTGCTGGCCACGTGCAAGCTAGGAAACGTCCCCTGTGTGCTTTAGGCTGTCTGGTTTTCACTGCAGCCTCAAGAGGTGCTGGCGTTACTGCCATCCCCACGGTGCAGACGGGACACCGGAGGACACGCACGTTCCCAGCAGGCCAGTGGGAGCCCAGGGCTGTGAGGCACGCCTTGCAGATGGCAGCACCACAGTGCCCGGCCTTCTGCCGGTGGGAGGGGTGCGGCGCTGCAGGCACGTGCGGTGGAGGGGAGACGGCTGCGTGGGCAGGAGGAGCCCCCTCCGGGGCCGGGCTGGGGGGTGGACCCTGTCCTGCACTGCACCCGGCATCACTGGTGGCTGCCGCAGGTTTTTAAAGGTCAGTCTGCACGTTGGAGCCCAGTGGAAGGGGGCAGGGATGGGCCCGAAGGCCCGGGCACCGGAGGAGACTCGCCCGGGGAGAAACGGGGGTGCCTGAGTCAGAGTCATGCATGCAGATGGCGGTGGGGGTGCCGGGAAAGCAGGTGCAGGCGGGCACATGGCTGGTGGGGCCCACACGACCCCCACCCCCAGGACCCACTCTGGAGTCCTCTGCGCCAGGATGACCCTTAACAAGCCTCTTCAAGAGGAGGGTGTGGGAGCACCACCCACTCCCTTCCACGGGGCTGCTCGGGGGCTCCCTGCCCGAAGGGGCCTGAGCCGCCGGGCCTCTGCTCTCGGCGGCCAGCTGCTCTTTTCTTCCTCCGCGATGTCTGTGCGTTGTTTTAAGTTTAGCCCTGGAATTTGAGGCATTCCAGACTTTCACTCGGATGGCGTCCAGTAGGGCTGTTTCCATTAACTGTAACTGGTGCTGGGTGGGCCCTGCTGGCTGACACCCCCAAGTCTGTCTTCACCTTTGGGGGGGGCCTCATCTAGAATCCTCCGGGTCGCTGCTGTTGCTCCGCCCGCCCAGCGCCCCCGGCAGCCACGTTGACACCCTGCGTCTGCCCCCTCCTGCTTCCATTGGTTTCTTTATCCTTTTCCTCCAAATTCTGGGGGATGTTTTCAGTCCTAATTCTCTCTCCTCCGTGATTCCCATTTGATTTTGTAAAAACTTTGCCATGGTCCCTTTCACATGGACTCAGTGCTTGTTGCATTAAAGCGGTGTCTTTTTCGTAAAATGCAATGAATTTAGGGGTTCCCCCCTTTTTTTAAGTGGTGACTTTTTCTTTAGTGGGAATGTCTGCTGTGACTCCTTCACTCAGTCTCTTTTTCACACGCTTGTGATTTTCCCGTGAGGCTCACCTTCCGAAGGCCACTGTGCGGGTGTCTGTGGTCGAGGCTTAGGCTGGTCCCGTCCCTGACGGCGTGGGTTCCGGTGCGATCCTCCAGGCCCCACCAGGGCAGACGCGAGGTGCTTCCCAGCACGGTTACCTGGCCCAGGACCTCTTCGTCTGCACCTGACGACAGGGGTGGGGACAGGAGGTGCCTGAAGTCACAGACAGCCCTGAGGAGGGGCCATGAAGCCCCCGGGGTGGGGAGGGTCCGAGGCTGGCTCTCCCCCGTGACTTCCCCTTTTCACACTTGTCTCCGGCCAAGCAGCTGGAAACTTGCAGCCTGGCTGTATCCGAGGCCTCCCACACATGCCCAGGCGACCTTGACCGTCATGTACGGGGACTTGTGTCAGTCAGCTCTCCCCTCAGTGGCCCTGCCCAAACCACGCACCCCGCGTCTGCTCACGCCTGCCCATCTGCTTGCGGGGACCCTGCTGGCTGATGCACACTTCTCCTAGCTCAGGTTCTGGTCGTTTCCACGGTAATGTGGGAGGCTCAGGCCGTTACTCGAGGGGCCTCAGTTTCCCCTTTGGAGCTTCAAGGCTCTGCTTTGCAAAGTGGAGGGTCCATTTCCTTAGCGTCCCCAGCAGGAACGCTGAAATTCAACATACCTGCAGGTCAGCATTTTCCTAAGTCTCGTCCGAGATCATGTCCCCAGAGAGGCTCCGTGAAGAAAATGCCCTGTGGTCAGTGACTGGGCAAAGTTCACGTCCTGTTTTCCCCTCGCAGGGAGCACAGCCCAGAGGTGCGTAAGGAACCCGCCGAGAAGCCCTAAGTGATGAAACAGCTTATATTTGTTTAAACTATGCTTCCCAAATGTGTTTGGCCAGAGAAACTTTTTTTTTTTTTTTTTGGTTCAGAACTCATTAGGGTTCCTCAGGGAATATTCTGGAAGCATGCTAGGAACAAGTGGCCTGAATCGCAGAAGGTGGTTGTTTCCTCCCCTGCGTTTGGCAGGATGCAAAACTATGTCTTAATTCACATGTGAGGATGTGAGTCGCGGGGCTGACCCCACCCAGCGCCACCGAAAACAGGCCAGCTTTCCGTGAGCATCTGCACGGGGTTAGCGCCGCTCCGGGTGAGAAGCGATCCCACATTTCTGGCCGCTGCTGAGTCGTGCCCCGGGCAGAAGTTTCCAGTTACATTTCATTTGCGTGTTGTTTGCCTTACTCAGGATTTATTTAGACCTGGCGCTGGTGAAGCCGGTTTCCGAAGGAAAGGTGACCGAGCGCAAGGCAAACTGAGTGTGTGAAACCGATCGGGTACTCACTGAAATCTGCCGGAAGGGCCTAATCGTCCCGTCCCGTTAACACCCGCTGTGATAAAGGCTGCGGGTCCTGCGCGGAGGCGTCCCTTCCCGACCCCTCCCTCCAGGCCCGGCCTCCGCACAGCCCTGCGCTCCTGTCTGGGCCGCTCGTCACGCAGCCTGCAGCGCGCTGGCGCTCCGTGCCCCCCGCCAGCCGGGGGCCTCCTGGGGAGCGGGAGCGGGGCCTCCCCCGCAGCGAAGTCTCCAGGGCAGCCGGACACGGGAGATGGGCTCAGACCGCGTGTTGACCTCGGCTGACTGCGTGCCTGGGCGTCCACCTGCCCTTTGGACCCCCAGA
>PJEM01014044.1:26685-37370 GCA_004023845.1 Helogale parvula
ACGACCTGGGGCCTGCGAGGCCGATGACCCCGGCGTCCCTCCCTGCCCTCGCCCGCAGCCACGCGGAGCTCAGCCACCGCGTGGGGCCGCCTCTGCTGACGAGACCGGTGCCGGCGCTGTCCGTGCCGCGGCGAGAGCGGGGCCGGCAGGACCAACTTGCCCCTGCTGCGCACCGTGCCGGATGCTCACTACGTACTGTGTCGTCCCGTGTCCCACCGCACGGGCCACAGCTGTCACGGTCCCCTTTCCTGAGCCTCCGAGAGGCTGGGCGGTCAGCACAGGGCAGACTCTGGATTCCCGGGTCAGGACTCCATCCCTCCGGCCCAGCACGGCCACTCGGTTCCCAAAGTCTGGGCTCCGGTGGCAGCCAGCGTCGGCCACAGTGACCACGCCTCCTCGAAGGCCTTCTCCTGGGGCCCGTTCTGGCGCCCCCACGGGCAGGCCCGCCTCCCGGAGAAAGCCTCATCACCGGCATTTCGGACACGAAGATAGCGCGTGCCTCCCCACGTCCAGGGGTGACCCCGGCGCTCGGCCGCCGTGCCCTGAGACCCGTTCCCCGAGGGACACGCAGGCCTTCCGCGCCGTGTGCTGGGCCCGGGGCTGCCCCCCAGCGGGTGAGGAGAGGCCGGAGCTGAGCCGGCCGGGGACAGAGTCCTTCCTTCCTGTCAGAGCATCTGCCCTTTGCCCACCCCTCCCGCCAGCAGGGTCTCCCCTCATGAGCTGCGGGCACGGGTGCAGAGGTGTGCCCCACACGTGGAGTGACTGGCCCCGAGTTGGGACCAGTGGGGGGCCTCACAGGCTTTGTAAAGGCGGCCGGAAATCAGGTGGGGGCTGCGCTTTCAGCAAGGGGGGGCAGGGGGCGCAGGGGAGGGGGGCCTGGAGGGGGGCAGAGGGCTGCAGAGCAGCAGCGGGAGGACGGTTGTGTGGAGGCAGTTCTGGGGGGCCGGGGGGCCACCAGGGGCCATTGGAGGAAGGAGCAGCCCTGCTGGGCGGCGGTCACGGGGAGGGGCCTCCTGGGGGTGGTGGTCATGGAGGCTGCGGGAGGCAGATGGCCATGGGCTTGAGTGGCTACAAATAGTTAGCACTGGCTGAGCAGAAGGCGCTCACCTGGGAGCCAGTGAGTTCGAGAAGGTGAGCGGAGCCAGGTGGGGCCTGACATTCCTGGGGGGAGAATCTGGAGCAGAACGCCGTGGAGGGGGTGACGGCCGGCGGGGGCCCAGGCCGCGGCCTGTGAGGGGGTGATGGCCGGTGGGAGGCCAGGCCGCGGCCTGTGAGGGGGTGACGGCCGGCCGGGGCCAGACTGTGGCCTGTGGAGGGGGTGACGGCCGGCAGGGAGGCCAGGTCACAGCCTGTGGAGGGGTGAATCCGCAGTGGAGACCCCACTCAGGCGTGGGGAGGACTGGGGTCCAGTGTTCTTGTGCTTCCCATGGAAAACAGCCCGCTGTCCTGGCAGGGAAAGTGACGGGGACTCAGTCTCAGCGTGGCCGGGGGCCCGGGCAGCCTGTGGTGAGGCGAGGGGAGGGGTGGCCAACGTGCCCCAGACCCCTTCCTCCCGATGGCCCATGCTGCACGTCCGTGTGGCGTTGGTGTCACAATGCCTTACTGGCCGGCACTTTGTTTACAGATTACAATTTATTGGAAACAGAGCTGTCCATCCAAGTTTTACAGAAGACACGCATTTACAACTTTCCCTTTAGGCAAAAAAGACACATGTTAATTTTCATGATTTAGAGGCAGTTAATTTGGGAAAGGAGGGCTCTGCGTCTGCCAGATGCTTTGGAATTAAACTATTGCCATCGTTGGGTGCATTTTCCCTCAATTTGGAGATCAAGGGGTAGAATTCTTTTTTTTTTTTTTTAGTTTTTTAAAATGTTTATTTTTGAGAGAAAGAGAGAGCATGAGCGAGTAGGGAAGGGACAGAAAGAGAGGGAGACACAGAATCTGAAGCAGGCTCCAGGCTCCCAGCTGTCAGCACAGAGCCCGACATGGGGCTCAAACCCATGAACCGTGAGATCACGACCTGAGCTGAAGTCAGACACTCAACCGACCAAGCGTCCCGGGTGCCCCATGGCGTCGGGCTCTGACATCTGGGTTGAAGCACACGGCGCTCACTCCGGCACCTTCTGGAGAACGAGGCACCGCCTACGAAAGCTCCCCAAGTCTGGGAACCCCACTTTGAGGTTCCACACCGTGTGCAGACCTCTTTTTTATCCCCTCATCTTCATGTATCGAACAACTGTTAACAAAAACAGCCCATGTTCGTTAAATTTAAAAGGTCTATAAAATCTTGAAAAATGTAAAATTCACCCACAAATCTATTTTTTTTATTTTTAAAAGGCTTTAAAAGACTAAAAATAAGTCTCCCTTCCTACCCCGGCCCCACCCTGAGGACCCGCTGGGAACACCCAGGCTTCGTATTCTGGGTCGTTTTCTGTGCAAGAAGACACCTGCAGCCCGTGTCGCGTGTTTTGTGACGCAGCTTGGTTGTCACTGATCGTGGGTTTCGTGGACCCGTCTCCAAGCGGGCGCACACGGCATCACGTCATTCTTTCAAGCAGCGGCGTCACACTTCACCAGCCGCTCCTCAGGCGAGGGCGCTGGGCTCCTGTCCAGGTTCGGCCCTGACCGAGGGCCGGCCTCGTCCACGGTCCTTCGCCCCCGAAGCTAACTCCGCAGGACGGCTCCGCGCTGGCGGAGTGACGGCCCAGCCCCGACCGCGCTGGCCCTCGGACGCCGGATGGGAGCACGTCCGTTTTCCCTCGCTCTTACCAAGAATGTTTCCATTCTCCGCCAGTTTGATGGGTTTGGGGAGAAAGGACGTGTTTTAAGTTGGGTTTTCTTCGTTAGCGGAGCTGAGCGTCCGTCCTGGGCGCAGTGACATCCGCGCGTCCCTGGGAGGTGCATGTCCGTGAGGCCCGCCCGCCTTCCTGTCGGGGTCGTGCTTCCTCCTTGGCTCGGAGAAGGTCTTTCTAGCAGCATGGATGTTAGCCCTCCGTGTGTCATGTGCCGCAGGGGTTTTCTTCCGGCCTGACGTTGGGCTTCTGGTTCCGTGAGTGTTGTGTCTCATCACACAGAATGAATGAGGGACACGAAGCGTGCCCCGTCTTTCCCCGCTGATTCAGAGCGCTGTGACCGTTCCAGCGCTGACGGGAATTAAGGTGACCGTTCACAAATGTGCCTGGGGTGTTCCAGCCCCCTGCTCCCTCCCCCATGGCTGTGGTCGTGATCGGTGCGTTGTTTCTTTTACGCTCCGGAGATCGTCATCCACCTGTCCTCCAATCCACCTGCTGGCAGCTGACACTTGTCCCTTCCCGTGCCCGTTGTCATCCCTTCCCCGTCTGGGGACACCATTGCTGCTTCTCATCCTTTGTGGTGGAGACAAGCAAACGGCCCGCTTGCCGGTGTCCGGGGTGAGAGGAAATACGGTAGGCTGCGCTGGGGACCGGCAGCCCTTCCTGGGAGCCGAGCGCACAGGCCGTGCCGAGGGGTCTCTGAGCCGCCGGTGAGGGGCCTTGGAAGCCTCCTCTGGTTGCTGAGATGTGACGGAACCTTCCAGCTGGATGAGGTGCCTCATGGGCTTCTGCCTCGCAGGAGAGAGGTCTGTGCACAGCGCGGAGCCTGGGGGTCGTGGGAGGCTGTGCCTGGCTCCCGAGGCACTGCGCCCCCCCTGTGCCCAGCGCCTTCCAGAGCCCTCTGTTCCCGGCGCCCGCCAGCCCCACCGGCCCGCCCCATCCTCGCAGGTGCGCATCCATGAGGCCACCCCAGGGTCCCGCCAGCAGCTGCCGGCTGCCTTGCGCCACGCGGTCCTTGTTACCACGGCCTGTTCGCACACGCGGCCCCCAGAGAGCACGGGCCACCTCGCCCGCGCCTGTGACTCACCGCAGCCACGGGCTTCGCACAGCGCAGGAAGCCCGGGGACGTCCGGGGCCTGAATCCCTCGCTCTGCGTCTCCCGGTTACGCGCCCGCGGTTCCCATCCAGGAGGGACCCAGATTCACCGTTACCACTACTTTAGATCATTATTTAATCAGTACTATTGAGAGAATTTATGCAACTTTATGATAAAACACTAAGTAAGAGAACAGAAATGCAGATACGCTTTATTTGAAAGCCCACGTTGAGGAACCGTTCGGGTCTTCTTCTGTGGGTAGTGGGTCCAAGCCATGGTCAGGTGATGCTCGTTGTGGGTGCAGAGGAGGTCTCTCCGGTCAGGGGCTGCCTTCCCGTCAAGGCCAGCCTACCAGACGGGGCAGGAAGAGACACGGAATATTCACAGAAGGTGCCACAGACTGACCTGGGTCTTCCCCAGATTCCACTGAAGCCCTAAGCACCCCCCCTCCCCCGCTCCCCGGGCTTCAGAACGTGACCTGTTTGGATATGGAGTCCTTGCAGATGTAAGCAGTTAAGTTAAAACGAGGTCATACCCAAGTCCAGTCGGTCCCCAATCCGGAACAAGTGCTGTCCTTCTGAAAGGGTAAATAAACTGTTAGTGAAAGGGAACCTATCCTGAGTGACTTTCGGTGAAGGGTGGAAATCAAAATTAAACCCCAGTTACAGGCTATTTTGTAATTAGCAACTGCGGCCCCACTCCATACGGAGACTTAGGGCGTGTGGCCAAAGCAGTGTTCTCCAGAAAGCTGTGGCGGGGGTCTGGCCGGCTCAGTGACGCTCTAATGTTTGTTTATTTTTGAGACAGAGACAGAGACAGAGAGACATAGAGCACAAGTGGGGGAAGGGCAGAGAGAGGGAGACACAGAATCCGAGGCAGGCTCCAGGCTCCACGTGGTCAGCACGGAGCCCAGTGTGGGGCTCAAACTCACAAATCGTAAGATCATGACCTGAATCCATGTTGGATGCCTAACCAACGGAGCCACCCAGGCACCCCATTAGCGCGTGTGACTCTTAATCTCAGGGTTGTGGGTTCAAGCCCCACGTTGGGTGTAGAGACCACTTAACGATAAAATCTTTACATGAAGGTGTGGCTTGATTATTAAATGTGGGAAAATAGGAATTTAACTTATGAAAATAGAACTTACTTAACTTGTGATCAAGAAAAGGAGTAACAAAGTACTGTGAGCAAAGTAAGAAGATGGAGTTAATGAAGAAATAAAAATGAAAAAAATTAAATTTGAAAACAAAACTGTTGTTCTATTGAGAAACAGTTCTTCGTGAAGACGTGTGGAAGAGAAAGACTCTGAAAGCCTAATTCTAATTTTATAGAAAGATTTAAAATAAATTCATGTTAAGGATAAAGAGATTTATCAGAAAAGGTTTAAAAACTTATAAACAAATAGGGTATATAATTTAGATTTACTCATGTTAAAATCCTTAGGAAGAAAGCTAGTTTTTGGGAAAATATGTAACTAAATTTGAATAAAAGAAGGAGAAAAGACCAAAAGGAGGCAAGAAATTGAAAAAACCGACCAAGAATTACTCTCTAAATGGTACCAGACCTGGAGGTTTTACGGGCATCGAAAGCAATGGGAAGTGCACTGCTTTGATTTTTAAAGTTCGGTTGGCACGACTTTGGTGCAAAACTGGCAGCAATGTTAAAACAGGTATGAGTGCGATTTCATTTGTAAACGTAAGACAGTAAATACAAGTGTTTGCAGATCAGATGCATAATTCTACAGAATGAGTGGGAGATTGCTTGAGTGGTTTAACATTAGAACGTCTGTCCGTGTGACTAGTTATACAGAGGACAGAAGCTGCACGACAGAAATTCGTTTCGGTCAGCAAAGACGGAAAGGAAGTATCTTTACAAACCGGTGAAAGAACCGCACGTCTTTGACGCGGACAGAGCAAACGCCGGGCCAGTCGTCCACACCTTCCAGGACAGGAAGCGGTGGGAGGGTCCGGGTCCTCGCTGAAGGGGGCGTGCCCCCTGCACCCTCAGCGTCGCTGCGGGACTTCCGCCCACGGCAGTAAAGGAGCAGAGGAAAGAAGCCATACTTACTGCCTGAAAGGAAGAAAAGGAAGACGGAAGTAACAGCACTTGCAGAGGGTGTGACGATGCCCCAGAAAACCACGTCCAGTCTACGGAAGATCTTCTAGGAGGCTGAGTACAGAACCATTTAGGAAATCCTAGAACACAAACATCAGTTCCCGTTAGAAAAATACAATATGAAAAAAAGCCATTGACGAAGATAGCGACATTACAGCACACACGGCGGAAGTATTAACATGAAATATGCCCGAGCGCTGGGGCGCTGGGGCGCCATGGGGGCTCCGTCAGTTAAGTGCGTGGCCTCAGCTCAGGTCAGGATCCCACAGTTCCTGGGTTCGAGCCCCGCATCAGGTGCTGTGCTGACAGAACAGCTTGCCTGGGATTCTCTCTCCCTCCCTGCCCCTCCCCTGCTTTCTCCCTCAAAATAAATAAACATAAACGTTAAAAAAGAAACACATAGGATTAAACTACCAGGTAATACTCAGGGACACAAATGACCTAGCTACTTAGAGCGTCATGCGTGGTTTTGGGGACGAACGTTCAGCACCATGAAGATTTCAGCGTGTTCCAAACCAGTGCATAGATTTGATACGGTTCCAATAACTGCCCCACTGATTTTTCTTTTGAATGAAAATTATTTCTTAAATTCACACAAGCCAGTCAATATAAAAAAAGCTTATAAAATCTCCATAAACAGAGTGCTGGCTAGTATCTGCTGTACCAAATATGAAAATGCGTGTGTTAAAGCCTGAATAATTAAAATCTTCAGCAAAAGTACAAATCAAATTATCGAACAAAAAAGACCTGAAGGAGACGCACGTAGTGGTAGGAAAGTGCCGCGCGGGGAGGGCAGCTTTCCAGTGAGTGGAAGAGGGAAAAAATCAGTCAGGACGTGGTTTGCGGACAGCTGACTAATCATTTGGAAAAACATGATGTCCGGCATGGCAAAAATAAATCCCAGATTCATTAAGGCAAACGTGGAACTTTATTAAAATACAGGTGAACACCTTCCGTAACCTTGGAGTAGAGGTCGTTTCAGAGAATGAACCCCAAAGCCAAAACCACAGAGTAAAAACCGTTCTGATTGTCGGTACTTTCATAATATTCTGTACGAACAGGAGGAAGATACCTCAGGGTGCCTGGGGGCCCAGCTCTAGGCACCCGCTTTCTAGATCTACAGACTCTCCCACTCTGGACGTTCCCACAACCCCTGCCGGGTGTGGCCTCTGCATCTGGCCTCGCCCCCCCTGGCGTTGTCGGGGTTCACGCGGGTCCGCCCTCCCGGTCTGTCGTGAGCACGATTCCGGGGTCTGGATTCGCCCCGTTTTGCTCACCCGCTCGGCAGCCAGTAGGCATTTGGGTCGTTCCCACTTCCGGGGGCACCTGTGAGTCTGATGCGGTGACCGTCAACGCCCGCGTGACTCTGTTCCCGTGCTTGGAGGTCCCCCCGACGCGGCGCCGTGGGCCCGTGGGCGCTCGGCGGTCACCCCGCGAGGGAGCTGCCGGACAGGGTTCCACGGCGCCGGCCTGCATCCCGGCCGCGGCGCGGGGGGCCCGCTGTCCCCGCAGCTTCACCGGCTCTGACCGGTCATCGCATATTTTGAAATTCTGGTCATCGTTGAAAGGTGCGAGGTGGTTTGGACTGCGTCTCCCGACTGGCTCGTGACACTGACCGTCGTTCCACGGGCTCACGACTCGCCTGTGCGTCTTCCTGTCTGGAGGAACGCGCAGACCCTCCGCTCATTCTCCGTGGAGAGTACCTGTCTTTGTGTTGTTGCTTAGAGGCCCGCTGTGACCTGAGCGCCGGGCAGAGTCAACACCGGGGAAATGGAGAAGATCCAGGTACCCGGATGGTGACCCAAAGATGGCCCAGGACCACCGCATCCGCGAGGGCCATCCCGAGTCTGGACGCGGCTCGTGGGGGCCGTGGCAGGGCCGCCGGACAAGCGTTCGGCCCGCCGCCCCTTTCCTGGGGGAGCCGAGCCCCACCTGGGTCCTGAGAGACCCTTCCGACCTAAATAACCTGGTCCCTTAAGGAAGGTTGGCTTCACTGAAGACTTTCTGGAAATTTCACAGACACACTCTTGGATCTCATTCTCCGAGTGACTTGCCCACGTTAAGGCCAAAAGTATTTATTTAGCAAGTTGCAACTTTTCCACTTTTCCTGCCAAGCCAAGGAATTGTTTCAGTGTGCCTGGACTCGGCCGGGTTCCTTGCACCGGTTCTGTGTCCTGGTGTCGCAGGCCCGTCCCATCCCCTCCTCTGCACATCCGGGCTGACCCCCCTTCTGACCGGGACTTCTACCCTCGCCTGGCATAACCCGCCGGCGTTTCCTCGTGCCCGCAGGGTGTGTGGGCGAGAGCTCCGGCAGGCGCGGCAGGGCCAGCTTCCCTGCGCGCCGCTGGGGGGGGGGTGCTTGTCTGGCGTCACGTCCCCTGTATTTTACTGGTCAAAGCGGTCACCAGGGAGGCCAACTTGAGCCCTCGATGAAAGGGACATAAGAGAGAATTTGTGGCTGTTTTGTTTCATCTGCCAAAGTTCCCCGTCAGCACGTGTCAGATGAAGGACGGATTCACGACGGGATTATGGCGTCTCTGTCAGACGGCGCGGGCGTCGGCGGTGGGAGCGGGACCCTGCAGGGTCCCTCCGAAGGGTGGGCCCGAAGAGGAGCCGCTTTCCATCACGTCGGCCACGGCCCAGAGCTCCTGCAGTCCCTTCTGGTCCCCACTCTGGCCTGTGGCGTTGCGTCCCGACCCCCACGTCGGGCAGACACGCACGTGTGCCCACGGCCTCCGTTGCCCACAGAGCCGCCGACTCCCAGCGACCGGGGAGCGAGGGCAGAGAGGCCAGGGCGGCCGACACCAGGCCCCGGGCCCGGAGGTCCATGCCCACCCTCTCTTTCGCCCTCACCGCGTCCCCACGACGGGGGCTTTATGCCCAGTTCACGTGCCCGGGTCCCTCCCGCAGACGCCTCGCGAGAGGCCCGGGCTCAGCCCCAGCCGCCGGACGTCCCGCCCCAAGCAGATGCCACCGCGTCACGATGTGGCCTCTCTGTACTGTCTGCACCCGCGGCTTCCCTGCAGGGACGGCATGCGGCCCGGCTGAGAGCAGAGCCCGGGGCAGGGAGGCGCCGACCCTCAGCTTGCCCCCCACCCCGTCAGCTCCTCGCGCCCTTGTCCTTGGCTTCCCCCCAACAGAAACCCTCCGCACGGGGTCCTGGCCTCAGGCTCTGATTTGGGACGAATGTGACCAAGATGCCCACTTGGCAGGTGCAGGAAAACGTAGGCTCGGGGCCACGTCGAGTCCAGGAAACCCAAGAATGGTGTGCGTCAAACGGCCCCCAGAGCCGTCACCACCGACAGCCGGAACCATGGAGGAGGTTGGGGTGCAGGAGCACGGGGGCCAGGGGAGCACGGGACAGTCCCCAGGCCACGTGCCCTTTCTGCCCCTCGCGGATGAGGCGGCGGGTGAAGGCAGCCCCAGCCGTCCGTGCACACGGACGCGGATCCTCGGAGCTTGACCTTGACGGCAGGCGCTGCACCGCTCACCTCACGCCCCGCGGCGGGCGGCGGCCGCACCCAGGCTGAGTGCCGCGGTGGCGCGTGCATCGGATGTCACGGGGCGAAGATGGCGTCCCCAGGGCCCCGGGCCCTTTGCTGCTGTGTGTGCTGCTGTCAGCGGCACGTGCCGCTCTCGAAGACGGTGGTGAGGGGAGACCCGGGGTGATCGATCCTGCGGGTTTAGTCATCGTACGACCCAGACAAGCCTGAACTTAGTCTTTATACGTGAAATACATTTCATCTAAGCGGGAGACAGTTGGGTCTTGAAAGACCTTTTCTTTTTTTTTTTATATTTTTTAATGTTTATTTTTTAAAGAGAGAGAGCCAGAGTGCGAGCAGGGGAGAGTCAGAGAGAGAGGGAGACACAGAATCGGAAGAGGCTCCAGGCTCTGAGCTGTCAGCACAGAGCCCGACGTGGGGCTCGAACCCACGAACCGCAGGGTCATGACCTGAGCCGAAGCCGGATGCTTAACCGACTGAGCCCCCCCCCCCCCCCCCGGGCATCCCTCAAGATTTTATTTTTACGTAATCCCTAAGCCCTGCGTGGGGCTCGACCTCACGACCCTGAAGCCAGCAGTCGGGCACTGACGTCAGGAGCCTGGCGCTCCGCCGCGGAGCCAGCAGGCGCTCGGCGACCAGCCCCTCCTCTCCTTCCGAGTCCGCGTGATGAGATGCGTCACCAGAAGCGCCCGCTTACACTTGCTGCCGAGGTTGGTTTTACAGCGAATGTTCTGGCCGAGTGCGCAAACGTATAAACGAATAATCTGCATTCCGTCTTCCTCACGTTCCCGCGCGTCATCCACAGATGCGGTGACCGGCCCCGAGAAGTCACCGGACACGCCGGCGGGCGGGCCGGCCACTCACCGCCGCCCCCTGACCCCGGGTGCCCCCGCGCCCGTGGCTTGGGTCGCGTTCATAAACCCCGGGGCGCATCGGCCCCCTCCATCCGTGTGGGGAGGTCGCTGGTGACGCCGGCTGCTCTCGTTTCAGGGATGACGGTACCTGAGGACGACGTGGACGTGGGGCAGGGCAGCAAGTACTGCCTCGTGGCCATCGGCCGGCTCCAGGTGAGGGCGGGGCCGGGGCAGGGCTGAGGCTGCATGTGGAGAGGCAGGGGCAGCAGGACGCCAGCCCCCGCCCACGACGGGGGGACGGGGGGGGGGGGGGGGGGGGGGGGGG
>PJEM01014045.1:0-37258 GCA_004023845.1 Helogale parvula
AGGACACAGCCACAGCGGAGGCGGCGTTGGGCGGACATTTCACCACGTCAGGCGTACTCAGTCTTGTTCTTTCCTGTTTTATCGCACGTGCATCATGAGGATTTCACTTTCCTTCGGAGCCACTGTAGCTCAGACCACGAGTGCTGGTATTTTGTACTGAGTTGCTTTTCTTGTAATTTCCTTCGGGATTTTTCTCTATGATGATTCAGAAGTGTATTTTTACTTTTATCTACATTTCTAAATTAAACACATCATTTTTTTTAAAAACTGGAATTTGCGCACGCATGCCATTTAAAAACTCAAGTAGTAACTGTAAAGCTTGTTAAAAACAGGAGCCTCCTGCCTGCGTTAGCTCATGCTCTGCTCGCTGTGGTCATACTGCTTCTTTTCTGCTTCAGCTTTTTAATTAAAAAAAAATAATTACCTCGTTTAAAAAATTTGCATAGTTTTCTATGTCATTGTGAGTAACTCCATGCTCTTTGATGTTTAAACCTTTGAAGTTTAAATATTTTCTAAATGTGTTCAAATACATTACATAATCTATTTTCTTCTTTCCTTTCGTCCCTCCCCCCTTCTTTCCCTTATTTTTATTTTCGAGAGAGACCGAGAGCACTCGCAACCAGTGTGTGTGAGTAGGGGGAGGGGCAGAAGGAGAGAGAGTCCTGAGGCTCTACACTCAGGCAGAGCCCTAGGAGGGACTCAATCCCACAACCCTGGGATCATGACCTGAGCCAAAAGTCAAGAGTCGGACACTCAGCCAACTGAGCCGCCAGGTGCTTCTCCCTTCCTTTCCCCACAAGGCCCCCGTCCGTGCCCTGAGTGTCTGGACCCCTGGGACTCCTCGCACCGCCCAGAGCCACCCTTTATCTCCCTCCTGGGGGGGGGGTCCGTTTCCTTCATCCTCAGCCCCTTCTCTGGTTTAGTCCCTTGTCTGGGGGGCCCCACCTGCCAGGAACATTGAGAAAGTGAAAAGAAAATCAAAGGTCAAGATGTTCGTCCTTGTCACACTGTCGTGCACAGTGACAGCGGAGGTAGGCGCTTCCCGCAGAGCTTCAGACTCTGCTCTCTCTTCCAGCTCCTGCGGTTACTGCTGAGAAGTTGGCCAGCAGCGGGCTTCCTGCCGGCCGGGAGTCCTGCCCCCCACCCCTCCATCGTGCTGGGCACCCAGCGCCTCTGTGCTCGGCGGTTCTGGGATTGTTGTGGTTTCTCCTCACTCTTACTTTTTCTGTTCTTGTTTCCCGAGACTCCTATTATCCAAACATTGAACTTCCTACTCAAATCCTGTAATTTTTCTTCTCCCCTTATTTTCTCTTTCCTTGACTTTCTGTAAGGTTTTCTTGACTTTGTTTTTCAACCCTTCTTTTGAATTTTATTATTATCATATTTTTATTTTCCAAGTGCTTTCCTCACTCTTTTGGTTTGCATCTGTACTCAAGTTCATGGGGCTCCATACCTTCTCTGTTCCACTGCAGGTCCCCCACAGCCATGCCCGGGTGGGGGTGCCCCTGCTCTCTGCATGGTCAGTGATGCTGGGGCCCCAGCGTCTGAAGGGAGTGGCTCCCTGGGCACCCTCTCTTTATTCACTCAGCTCATGGTGCTTTCATCCTCCGTGTGGTGTGCACATGGAAGGGTGCCAGGGCTGTGCACTCTTTAAAAATGGTTTTAATCTATTTAAATCCAAGCTAGTTAACATACAGTGTAGTATTGGTTTCAGGAGTAGAATTTAGTGATTCATCACTTACATATAACACCCAGGGCTATCCCAACAAGTGCCCTCATTAATGCCCATCCCCCCTCGCCTCCAGCAACCTCAGTTTCTTCTCTGTAGTTAAGAGGCTCCCATGGTTTGCCTCCCTCTCTCTCTTTACCTTACTTTCCCTTCTCTTCCCCTATGTTTATCTGTTGTTTCGCAAATTCCTCATATGAGTGAAATCAGAGGATATTTGTTTTTCTCCTAGCATGATACGCTCTGGTTCCAACCACGTTGTTGCAGATGGCAAGATTTCCTTCTTTTCGATCACTGAGTAGTACTCCATTGTGTACGTAACACATTTTCTCCACCCGTTCATCAGTCAATGGACGTGTGGGCTCTTTCTCTACTTTGGCTATTGTCTACAGGGCCGCCATAAACATGGGGGGTGTGCCTCTTCGAGTCAGCATCCCTGGATCCTTTGCATAAACGCCTAGGAGTGCACTCTTGAATAAGCGTATCACACACACGCACGTGCGCGTTCCCAGAGTTTGTATTCACCAGGCCGCCTTCACGCCCAGCCCTGGTACCTGTGGTTTCAGAGCTGCCCTCCACTCGGCCGTGCCCTGGAGAGGTGGAGACGTGTGGGTTGGGGGGGGGCGGGGGGCGCTTTACGGGCTCCTCGGGAAGCAGGGGGCAGATTCTGGCACAGCAGCACTGGGGGGCTTCCAAGGCTTTCCAGGCTGCACCCTCAGGCAAGCCGCCTGGTGACCCCGTTGGACCCCTGCCCTCCGCCACCGTGTGTCCTTCTTTCTGGCACTGCCTGTCCTCAAGCTAGAGGCCAAGCTCAGGCTCCCAGGGGGTGGAGGGTGAGGGAGCAAGAACAGGGGGCTGTGGTGGGAGGAGCACAGGAGGTCCATGGAGGGGATGCAGGTGAGGCCACGGGGCTGGCAGGGCCTTCTGGCGCACCCCTCACCTTCAGAGGCCCAGGGCAAGCCCCTGCCTCCCTCAGGCTTCACTTTCCTTATCTGCATAAGAGTCTTCTGTTTGGTCCTGGTGTTGTTTTGAAATTTCAAAACAGGTGGTCTCCAAAATACTTTTCCTTCAACCAGAGACGGTGGCCAGGGTGCGCCATCTGCTGGCTGCACATGGCAGTGCCCTCATTCCACAGGTTGCTGGGAAAACCAGAGATGGGCGCCCCAGAGTCCTGCCTCTTTTCTGACTGCCTCTCTCCCGCCAACTGGGAGGAGGGGGTCTGCTTCTGCTGCCTGTCAGCCTTCCTGACTGGCTGCCTGTCTTCCTTAAACATTCACCGACACCCAGGAATGCTTGGCCTGATCTGGGCTCTGGACACCCATAGAGGAATCTAATTCTGCTCTGGAGGGGCACGGGCTCAGGTGCAGCGGACGTACCGGGACGGGAGGACTGGTCCTGCCTGGGGTGGGGACTTCCCTAGGAGAGGTGGCACCTGAGTGGCCTGAAAGTGGAGGTGGCCAGCTCTGAGGGAGAGGCCCAGGCAAAGAGGACGGGAGACCCCAGGGCTTGGGGCATGCGGACAGGAGACCCACACTGAGCATCCTGCAGGCTGGCTAACCGGCGGCCACTTTTGGCTCAGATTTGTGCCAGGGGCCGTGAGCCCTGGCAGGCTGGGCAGGAGGGTCTGAGCTGGGAGCATTCCGAGCAGGAATGCTTATGTTTCGGCCAGAGCAGAGATCCAGGCTGGGGGCGGGGAGGGCAGGAGAGGCTGGAGCCCCTCTGCAGTGGGAATTCACAGAGGAATCAGCAACAAGAAGCCTGTCTGGGATTCACCTGTGCCTTTATTTCTTCAACAAACATCAGGGGGCATCTACTCTGTGCCTGGACTAGGGAAATGGCCGCTATTCTCATGGGGATGATGGAGTATAAACAAGAGAAAGAAGGGACTTTTATGCTCGTTCACGGTAGATGCTACAGAGGGACACGAAGGCCCTGGGCGTCTGGGAAATGCTGGCCGGGGCTGGAGTTCTAGCTGCAGTGGGCGGGGGAGGCCTTGCTAAGGTGACCTACTAGGAAACAGCTGAGGAGGGAGAGAGCCCTGTGGGCATCTGGGAACAGCAGGAACAGTCACCCCAAGGTGGGTGGGCCCAGTGTTTAGGAACAGCGAGGAAGCCTGTGGGGCTGGAACAGACCCAGGAGGTCGGGGAGGCCTTGCGGGGCACAGGGGTCACTGGGGCTCACAGGGAAAGAGATGGGGAGCAGAGTGGGTGTGGTCTCATCCACCTGCGTCCAGAGCCCACTGAAGGGGGAGGCAGCGGCCGCAGAAACTCCGGTCAGGGGCTGCTGCAGTACCGACGATGTTGGCAGAGATGGGCTTGGGCAGCCGAGGCTGTGGAGGGGGTTTCTGACTCTGGACATACTGCCAAGGTCGTGGGGACAGGAGGTCTGGTGGACAGGACGGGGGCCTGTGAGACCAAGCAGGAGTCAAGGCTGACTCTCGGTCGATTGAACTGAATGAATGAGAGACCAAATGAAGAATGAAAAACCCAGCACTCCAGCACACCCCCTCATCCATCCTCCCCTTCCTGGAGCCCATCCCCACAGCTTGGAAGGAAGGGCCCAGCGAGGACCCTGGAGCAGCACCACCCCTCTGCTGGCGCTGGCCGAGGTGCTGAAGCCACCACGCCTGCTGCCGTTTGAGCGCTCCCACCGGCTCCTCTGGGCTCCTCCTGGCGTGGGGTACCAGGCAGGGGTGGGCAGACAGCAGAAGGGGAAGTGGGGTTGGCATAGTGAGGGGCTCTGATCTACAGGGAGCCGGCCTGACTCCCAGTCTCCCTCTCTACCTGAACAAACCCTGATCCCACAGTGGGCGTGACCGTCTTTGGCTCCTGCTCCTGCCCCCAGGCTGGGAGCTCCCAGGTGAGGGCCCCTCCATCCCGCACCTCCTCAGCTGCACTCCTGAAGCTACTGAGGCCAGGCCCGGGGGCAAGGAGGGGAGAAGAGGCAGCAGGACACAGGGGCTCTCAATCGCTGGGACACAGAGGCTCTCAATCGCTGGGACACAGACTCTCCATCCAGACTGCCTGGGACGAAGGCAAGTTTCTTTGCTACTCTGAGCCTGCTTTCTCATCTTCAGAATCGGATCACAAGAATACTCCTATATTGTCAAGTGGGGAACAGGGAGTCTGGTCCACAGTAGGTGCTAGGGTTTGCTAGCTGCCTTCTTACCAGCACGCAGGCGCCCCTGAAGGAGGGCTGGTGCGAAGGTAGCCATCTTCCCCCGGCCTGACATCCACCCTCAGAGCAGGGGGGCGGAAGAGCACAGCCTGACCAGGAGCTTGGATCATGGACATGGCATGGCTGTCATCCCCGGCGGCTCTCCTGAGGGTCCCTGCCCCCACTATAGACACCAGCCCAGCCTCTGCAGGGGTGCCGAGGGGAGTCTGCTGAGCTGATGGGGCATTGGGAAGCATGGGAGGGTCTCAAGGTCCCATTCATATGAGGGGGAAGCTTCTTTCTCTGCCCACTACTGGAGGGGGTGAGGGTCTGCCCCACGCTGAGTGGTCCTAGTTTGTGGGCTTCGGATCTTTGACTGCAGGCACTCTGCCACTTTCTTATTTCCTCACTAGATATTACCAGTCAGGGTTAAAACCAGGCAAAGGGACAAAAGCCTCTCCCTGACTCCACTCTCTCCTCTTCCCAGAGGCAAAGGCTGTTACCAGTCTCTGTTTCTCCTAGGAAGGGGCCAAGCCTTTATGGGCAGAAATCTCTAGAAAGACAAGCCTGACTATGTCACACACTGTGTCTGGGGTGTCTTTCCAAGAGCTCCCAGGTTTTGACCTGCAACTGCTATCATGGAGGATCAATGTTAGAATTCGTTGTCCATTTCCGTGCCGGTCCAGCCTTCCGCGCCACAGAGATGGCGCAGGTGCTCATTCTCCGGAGCACACCGCAGAGGGCGTTGGGGGTGCCTTCCCAGCTTGCCGGGACCGGCCCCTTCTTTTAAAGGCCGGCTTGGGGTTGAGCTGGAGGCAAGCCACAGGGTGTTGGGCCCAGGACAGGCGAGTCTGTGTGTGGAGTGGCAGCAGGGGGGCTTCCCAAGGTCCCCCACAGTCCTGGGGAGATGGTGTGCCGGGCTCAGGGCTCCCCACGCCTGTTGCGGGGGTCTGACCACTGCGGCCCAGGGTCCTCCTGCCTCCCTGAAATATTGCCACGTGGGATCTGATTGGAAGCTGAGGCCAGCAATTAATCCCGTCAGAACTCCGGTCAATTGCAGGGGGTGGTTTCTGTTTTGCTCCCTTGGCCTAGATTTCCCCAGGGACAGCTCTGACCGGCGCTGCGTGCTTGGTAAATTAAACGTTAAAAAAATCTCCACGATGACTTTAATCAATCCACTGAGATGGCGGGCAGCCTCCTCCCAGAAGAGCCTGGTCCACTGGAGGAGCCCCCCACCCCCAGGCTCAGGGTCTTGGAGGAGGGGGGTGGGACAGTTCTCACCAGTGCCTGCCTGTGGCAGGGGGGGTGGAGGGGGGGGAGAAGATGGGAGGTCTCCAGGGTGGCCTGCTGGAGCACAACCTTTCCTAAATCCAGGCCATAGGAGCCCAGAAGAGGGGACTGGAGAGGGGGAGTGAGGCGACCCTGGCCCCTCTTACAGCTTGCCCTGATCGCTGCCCTAGGCCAGGGTTGGCCATGGGGCAGGGAGGGGGGGCAGCTCCTCCCAGGGTCTCTCTCCTGACCCGAAACCTGGCTGGGGGCGGGGTGCTGGCAATTGCTGGCCCTGTGGCCCACAGATAAGCTGTTTATGATGTGTCTGTTGGGTGCAGTCAGGTGGACACAGTGTCCTTCAGCAGCCATCAGTGGGAGTCAGGGGAGGAACCTGGGGAGGCAGGAGGGTCTCCTGGCCCGCAGGGGAGGTGGTGGGCGGGGAGACTCCACGATCCTTCCATGGGGGGAGAGGCTGGCCTGTCTGGCCCGATGGCAGCAGCCTAGCCAAGCTGCTTTGTCCCCTAGCCTAAGCCCCAGGGCCTCTGGAAGGGGCAGGCCCCTGACCTCCAGGCCGCCCAGCTCTCCGATCCTCTCCCCAGCCGCTTACCTTCCAGGTCCTGTTCACGGCCCATTCCCCCGCCCCCAGCACTGTTCCTTGATGCCTCCCCCTTAACTCCCAACACCCTCCTCAGGGGCCCGGGTTATTGAGGCAACCTGGTCTCCTGGCTCGACTCCTCCCCAGGGGCTGCACACAGGAGGAGCTGGTATCCAGGCAGATGGACCCCGGATCCAACTACGGCAATGTGGCCTTGCCGGGCGACCAGCAGGAATCCTCCAGTTCCCCCGTTCCAGTAACGGGGAGTTACTGGAGGGGGTCAGGGGAGAAAAGCTGCTGGTGGCGGTGTCATTGGGGTCCTGGCCTTGAAAGTCCATAGGCCGAGGCTGGGGCGTGGGATAGGGGCTTCCGAGCAGCCGCCCTGGACAGGGGCGTTCTGGAGCCTGGGCAGAGCGGGGAGCACAAGGCCACTGGGAGCTCCGGAACGGATCGGGTCAGAGGGGGGAGAGCTGAGATCTGTCTCCAGTCGGCAGAGGTTTCTGGGAGCCCTGCGCAGCGCACCCACCCCCACGCCCCCGCCCCGTGCTCCCGGGCCAGGGCATCTGGCACGGGCCTACGAGGCAAGGAATGCGGACCCAAGCGGGGAAGGGCACCCCCACCGCCGCCCCACTGCAAGCGGGCCTGCCGTTCCCCGCGCCCCTCCTCCTCGGGTCCGCGCCGCCGGGCGTTCGGCTCGCTGGCCGGGCGGAGGGGGCGCTGTCGGCGCGGGCGGGCGGCGCCGGAGCGCGGGGGCGCGCGGCGCGGCGCGAGCGCGGGGGCCGCGGAGGACCGGGGGCCTGGCGCGCGGCCCTGCGCGGTGCGGGGCGCGGCGGCGGCGGCGGGCGCGCGGCCAGGGAGCGCGCGAGCGGGGAGGCGGCGGCGGCGGCGGCGGGACGAGCTCCTGGCCGCTCCCCGCGCTCCGCTCCTCCATGGCGCTGCCCGGGCCGCCAGAGCCGCCCCGCGGCGCGCCCCGCAAGGCGCCCAGCCTGCTGGAGATGGGGGCGCTCTGCCTGGACTCGGAGATCATCCTGGGCTTCACCAGCCACCTCCTGCGGCGGCGAGCCAAGGTGAGGGCCGGGCGGCGGGACGCGCTGGCGGCGGAGGCGCTGTCCCGCGACTTTGCGGCGCGGTTCCCGCGGCCAAGGGTGCGGCGGGGGGAGGGCGGCGGCGGGTCAGGAGCAGCGTCCCGCGGGCCGGGCCGGGGACCCGCCGCCGCACTTTCCCCCGCCGCCCGCGCCGCCGTCACCCACCGAGGCTCCGTTCCGAGGCGAGGCAGCCAGCAGGGCGGAGAGAGCAGCGCAGGGGTCCGGACCCCGCGGCGCGCCTTGCCGGGGTGGGGGCCTGGCGGCGACCCAGAGTCCCGGAGGGGACTCCGGCCCCTGCCGGGCTGTGCGCCCGGGAACCGGCGCGGGGTGGGAGTGAGTGCGCGCAGGGGCGCCGCAGCGGCGCGGACAACCGAAGTTGCGGGCGTGGCCGGCCCGGGGCGCTCGGCATCAGTGTTTCCGAGGGACCGTGGGGAGTGTGTGTGTGTGGGGGGCGCCAGGGCCGCACTTCCTGGGGCCGGGTGTGTGTTGTGTCCCACACTAGTTGAGGGGCGGGCAACCGGGCTGTTGGCTGGCGGTGCGGCGCGGGGAGTGCCCCGTGGCACCCAGATGCGGATGGGGGCTGAGGCGCGTTTTCCTTCGGGGGCTGGGATGAGATGGGAGAGTGGAAGATCGTCCGGCCCCGGGTCGGTGGAAGGGGGGCTGGGGGCTGGGGGCTTGCGGAGTGAGAGTGGGGGGCCCCTGCCCACTTTATCCTCCCTCCCCCGCCCACGGCACAGGGCAGAAATGACTCCGAAAGCCGGACGGGGGATGGTGGTGGTACGCGCTGCTCCTTTTTGGGGAATGCGTGCGTGGGCAGGGAGGACCTTCCAAGTAAAAGGGTGGTGGGCAAAATGTAATGAAGAAGGGGTCGTTTGGAGGAGCCCGGGCGAGTCGAGGAGCAGTTCTTATCCGTGTGAAGGCTTGTGTGCGCGGGGAGCCGCGGGCCGCCAGCCGGCCCTTTCTCTGTCTGGGCTCCTCTTGGTACCCGGAGCGCGTCTTCTTTCCCAGGACTCGTGGCGCCCGGTGTCATTCCAACCTCGGCGCGGACAGCGCGCGGCGGCCAGCAGGGGGCGCTCGCGCCACGGGAAGCCCGCGGCCGCGCCCTCGGAGCCCGACCCACCGTGTCTGGCTGCGCGGGAGCCTGGACCCCCAGCCGCCTGCGCCTCACATGGCGGCGACTCTTAGGGCCGGGCTGGAGCGGGAGCAACCGGTCGCCGAGATGGGGGGCGACCTCTCAGCCGGAGACAAACAGGCAATTAATTCCGCAGCCAAGTTCCCATCTGCCAGGCTGGCTGACAACAGGTCCCGCGCACACCCCGGGGCCAGCGGCGCCACCTCTTCCCGCTTCCTGGGCGCACAGCGCACACACGCACCTTCCTGCACACGCGTGGCTGCAAAGACACGCGTGCCGCCTGCGGACTCGCCTACAAAGAGATACTCTGGGGCAGGGACAGCACGTTCCGAGGCGCAGACCGCGGCGGCACTCAGACCCAAAGGGTGGCCTTGCGACACGCGGAGTGTGCTGCATTTGCAGGAAGGAGCGAGTGCGAGTCTGGGGCGGCGTCAGCCCCTTCGTCGTCTTGCCTAGCTTTGTGACCTGGGGCAAGACCTTCTCTGCGACCTCAGTTTTCTTGCCTGTAAAGTGAGGAGTGGGTCGGTGTTTCCCAGGAGACGCGCAGACCCCACTGTCCCGGGAGAGGAGCAGGAAGGCGCATGCGCGCAAGTGCACCGACTCTCACGGGGGCCCCCAGCACCCCTCCCTCGGGCCGGGACTCGGTTAACAGGTCGGGGTCCTTGGAGTGGGAGGGGCCGAGCGGCGACGAGGGCCCCCTCCCCCACGCGCCGTGGAGCTCAGGGCTTGGGCGGGGCGGGCGGCCTTCCTGGAGCCCCGCTCCGCCGGCCCCGCCCCCGGGGCCCCGCCCCCGTCCCGCTCCGCCCTCCCCTCCCCTGCGCGCCCGCCGCCGCCGCCGCCGCCGCCGCCGCCGCCGCCAGCCGCTCTCCTCCCGCTCGCCAGCGCCGCCAACTTCGGAGCGGCGGGCCCGACCATGGGGGCGCCCCCGGGTCGGATCACGTAGCTTCGGGGACCCCGGAGAGCCCTCGCGGTCCGAAGCGCCCTCCCGGCCCTTCCGGCGTCCAGGCCATGGGCGGCCGTGGCTCCCCGCTGTGCACAGCAGCACCCGCGGTATGGGCGGCCAGGCCCCGAGAGGGAGGCGGGCGGCGGGGCGCCCCCCGGCGCCCCGAGACGGAGTCCGGGACGCTCAGGATGCTCGCGGGGTGCGCTGCGCCCCCTGGGGGCCTGGCCTGGGGCGGAACACAGGGGGCTCCGGGCCTCCTGCTGGGAGGGACCCCGATACACACCTCCTGGGATGGAAGGAGAGGGCGGGCGGCAGATTCGCGCCCCGCGCTCCTAACTTTGTCGCGTGCCTCACTCCGGGGTCGGGACGCGCTGAGATCTGGAGTCACTGGTGCTGGGTCCCGGGTGGCATTGCTCAGGGGCCCAGGCTCACGTCCCCTTCTGCCCCCTTCCCCCCGCAGGTGGCGGAGGGCGGCCCGGCCCGCGAGCCGCTGCAGCTGTTGGAGGTGTCTCCCCGCAAGAGGCTGCCCAACGGGCCCGAGCAGGACCCATGCGGCAGCCGCCCTGCACCCGAGGGCGCGGGCGCGGGCGCAGAGCAGGGCCACTCGGCCGGCGGAGGCGGCTGGTGCCGCCACTGCCACACGAAGCTCGCCGAGCTCAAGCGACAGGCGTGGAAGCTGGTCAGCGGGCCCGGGACACCCCTCCGGGTAAGTGAGCCTTTCTGGGGCGGGGCCCCTGTTGGCTTTGGGAGACCTCGGGCCCGGAGGGCGGCGAGGCTCCGCCGAGTGTCCTTTTGCCTAGTTCCTTCCCTTCTCCGGGCCTCGGTTTCCCTTTCTGTAAGGCGGTCCGTGTGAGTTGTAGCAGTTCATGGTAAGAGGCTCTGCGGTGGGATTGGAGGCCGGTGGGGCAGGCGTTTCTCTCCGGAGCCACAGATGTCCCACAGCCACTGCCTGGCCGTGAGTGCAGTCTGTGTTGGGGAGGGGGAGGAGAGAGAGGGCGACTGCAGGGGCTCCTCCCAGGGCGGGACAGCTCCCGCCTTGCCGACAGCGGAGAGGTTGCTCAGTGCGTTGTCGCCCTTGGGGCACCTGGGCCCCAGCCAGGTGTCTGGAAGTTGCACACCTCCCTCTTGGAGGACCAGAGGGGCCCTGCCTGCCCCCTCCCTGGGTCGTGAGTAATGGGACGTGGGGGGGGGGTGTTGCTACCTTAGGCAGTGGCCACCCTTTGGGGAACTGAGTGCCCGGGCCCCAGCTGCCTAGGTGTTTGCCCTGGAAAGGGACTCTGCCAGATTCTGAGCCAATGGGCTGGCCCCCGTCTTGGAAGGAGCTGGGACCATTGTTCCTGGAACAATGAACCCTGGAAGTTTGCAAAGCCTGGGAAGGTGGGGGTCTCCAGAGGAAGCCCTTCCCGCCAGACCTTCAGTCTTTTTGAAAGCTTTCTTGGGAAGTCGCATAATCCCCATTGAATCTAAATATAGCTCTCTGAGGAGGCTTAGTCTCTGGGGTGAGGGTGAGACCCTGGGCTCCAGGGCCCCAAGGTGTTGCTGTCTCGGCCAGGTGGGGGAGGGCAGGGGGGTTGTGTTTCTGCCCTGGGTACACTCTGCCGTGGGGAGAGGGGACCGCTGGCCTGGGTGGGGCTGGACTCTCCCCGCTTGGGCCCAGAGCAGGGCACGCCTTTCCAAGCTCTGTCCCAGATGCCTGCCCCTGGTGGGAAAGACAGCAGAGGACCTCAGGGCCCCATGAGAGGGTGGTTTGGGACAGACTTGCTGGGGGCTGTCAGAGCTGCCGGGCCTTATTATTGCCCTTTTAGGGGAAACTGAGGCCAGAGAGAGAAGGGGCTTCGGTGGCCTGTGAGGCTGGGTGGAGGATCCTGTGGGGAGAGAGCTGGGGGGCGTGGCTCGTGTCTCCTGCTGACACTCCGCTGGGAAGCCTGCCCACCACCCCAGGGCTCCCCTCCACTGCCCCAGCCTGCCCCTGGCTTGGCAGGGCCCCTCAGTGCCAGGTGGGGCTCACCCCTTCCCTGGCCGTCCTTGGTAGCCGGTAGCATGCTCATGCAGCAGACCAGGGTCCCGGCTTTGTTCCTGCTCTGCAGCCCCTCCCCCGCCATGGTCCCTCCTCTGTCAGATGCGGGAAGCCTCCTGGGGCCTTTCTGGGAGTGTGGTCCGACCTGTAGGGGGCTGGCAAGTCCCCATTATCCCTGGTTTTTCCAGAGATGATGGAAACCCTTAGGCTGAGCCACCCACGCCCAGGGACACAGGGAGACCCCAGGACCTCGGTAGGTGTCATTGTCCTAGCCCTAGCAGCCCAAGCTCTGCCCCATGGCGTCCCAGCGGATCTCGGCCTGCAGCCTCCCCCGCTGGTCCCACAGCCTCAGGGAAGGCTGGGGAGGCGGGGCGTGGGGCACGTGCATGGACCTGCTTCTGCTTTTGGTTTGGGAGGAAGTGGGGGGCCAGGGCGAGATTGGCTCTGGGTGAGCCCAGTCCTCCTCAGAGTCTGGCCCGTGGTCCAGGAGCGCAGGGCTCTGTTGTGAGGCCAGCAGGATGCTGGAATGTAGAGTTGGTGTTCTAGCACTTTCTCTAGGGGGCCCTTTTTTTTGTTTTTCATCACGCAGAGATGAGCTTCCTAAGAACAGCGCCTCACGGTGTGCAGGGAACTTGGCCTGCATCACCTCACTTGGTCTCACACTTGCCTGTAGGGAGGCCCAGACTAGAGGCGGGGCACTTGCTGGGCTCCCACAGCTGGGGGTGGGGCTGGAGCTGGACCCCAGCCTGGCTGTCCTCACCCTGGGGGTCCCTGCTTGGTCTCAGGTGTCGAGGGTGGAGGGACTTTGATCTTTCTGTGGGCTCAGGGTCACCCCATTCTCTGCCCTCAGCATCCCTGCCAGGGCGCCTCCCAGCTGGCTCCCTGCCCACCCTCCCACCAGCAGACAGCTCCCTGCTCTGGGGCCTCCGGAGGTTTGTGGAGTTGGGGGACCATCTGTGTACCCATTTCATAGGTGGGTAGAGCAGTGCCAGCACAGGGCAGCTCCAACCCCTTAGCCCTTGCTGCTCTTGCTGGGATGTGGGCTCGGCCGTCATTCTGTGCCTGGCTCTTTGGTGCCCATGGGGTCAGGTGGGGTACTTGGGGCCCCGCCCAGCCATCAGGTGGCCTGGGTGTAAGGCCCGCCTCTCCCTTGCTGCTGTGTCCTCTTTTTAATCGGTGCCTCCCTCAGTTTCCCCGTTAGGGAGGGGAGGGGAGGGTGACGGAAGCCCCCACTCAGGGACCACACCCATGTGGAGTGGCTAGGCGTCCTGATGCCCCCAGAGGGCACGGGGGGCTCAGAGCCTGGGAGACTGTCCTTACCTGAACCGAGAAGGGCAGCAGGCCTGCGGTGTGGAGGGGACACCCCGATGGGGGCCTGTAGGCTAGACGCCCCTCATTCCCCCTCAGCGCCTCCCGGGATTCCCAGGTGACCCCTTTGGCACAGCCGTGTCCTCTGGTCTAGCCATGCCCTCTGGCCTGTCCCGCAGCCTCCCAGGCCCGCCCGCTATGGGCCATGCTACCCGCCTCCTCCCAGACCCCCAGCCTCCCCTGGCGATCCGGCCACTCCCTGCCCCATCTCCCGGTGCCTCCCTGGGGCCCCCGCCTCTGAGAAGTCTGTTGGGGGCTCACAACACGTCCCTCGAAGGACCAAAGCCGGGCCTTCCTTTCTGTCACAGCTGAGTACCCCCCCAGCTTAGCACTGGCCACTGCGTCCTCATCCCCCCAGGCGGAAGCTGGGGCCTCGGCCACACCCGAGGACTGGTCAGCAAGTCCCTTCAGTCCCGTCCCGATGCCTGCCCGCCCCCAGCCCCCAGTCCCCAGGACAGAGGGGACACTGCCCATCGGGAGGGGTCTCTGGCCAGTCCCAGTGCTGCCGCCCTGGCCCCGACAGACCGCGGCTCGCCCCTGCCCACGGAGGCCCCTCTGCCGAAGGCCCTGTCCCCCCCTCACCCGTGGCGGTCCGTCACCAGCACTCCTTTCGCAGACCCCCAACACTTGTCCTCCCCCGGGCTCGTGTGGCAGGACCACATAGCCCAAGTCGCCAGTGCCGCCAGTTCGGTTCCGGTGCCACACCGCTGACCGTGGCTGGGACACCCAGCCCGACTGACCGCTTCCCATTGAGTTCTTGGCTCTGCTTCCTCCTCTAGGGTCACTGAGCCTCCGTCCCTCCTCCGAGCTTCCCGCCCCCATACCCGGGCCTTTCTCGGCCCTTCCACACCCTTGTCCCCTGGCTGCCCCGAGGGAGGCGCGGGTGTGGGTAACCCTGATACAGTTGTTGAATGACTGAGTGATACACCCCTCTGTGTTCATGCCCATGGCTGCCAGGCCTGCTCTCTCCTCCCCACTCCGGGTGGCAGCCCCAGGAGGATGGCCATCCTAGCCCCCCTGCAGCAGTGGGGGCGGGGCTCTGGCCTGGGGACCCGTCCTGGCTGCCATCGGATGCGTCCACAGAGGTGATCCCATGGCATTCGAGGCCTCAGTACCGGTGCCGAACTGATTAGTGCCGCCCCTCCGCCCTCCCAAGGGAAAGGGATCAATTCTCATTTAACTCTTGCAAATCTCTTGCCCACCCTGGCAGGGGTCCCATCCGGTGAGCTCTACCCACTGGGGCAGCCCCGGGTGTGCGTTCCCGCACAGGCTGCACTGAGCTGGACAGTGAGAGTGAAGGCTGCTGGGAGGTCGTGGGCCCCCCTCCGGTGCACGGCTCAGGGGTGACATAAGCAGGCCTGAGGCTGGAGTCCTGGTGACCCTCCTGCTTCTCTCTGGGGTCTGGCTTGGGGGTGGCGGTGGCGGTTCTGCCAGCTCAGCCGTCACCGGTCACTCCCCCTCCAGGAAGCCCGGGTGCTGCGTCCGGGGCCCCCAGCTCTGCCATGCAGCCGTGGGGCCCTGGGTCTGCCATCCCAGGGGTCTGTGGGGCCTTCTGGGCACCGACCACGAGCACAGACTTGGCTTTGGGAGCCGGCCAGGCTGCAGCCAGTCCCTGTGTCCCGTGGGTGGCAGCTTGCACGAGGGGAGTCCTGCCGCAGTTAGAGGTGGGGCTGAGCTGGGGGGGGGGTGACAACCGGCTGCCTCTCTGCTGACAGGTGGAGGGTCAGGGAGGAGGCTGCAAGTCACCCCCAGGCCTTGGGCTGCTCCGAGCCTTGCTGCAGGGCATGTGATGGTTTGGAATGGGCTGGGGAAATGCCTCTGGGGCCTTTTTCAGGGTCCCTTGAGCATCTTGGAAGGGTCTCATTTGGGAGTCAGAGATCTAGTTCTTACTTTAAATAGCAAGGAAAGTCTAGTTTCCCTTTTTCTATGCCTGCTGGGAAGCTCACATCCAATGGATTCTTCAGCTTCCACCAACAGCATGGGCGTTTTCTCGCGTGTCTTTGGAACCTGATCATTCCTTTTTGTTCCAAAGCGACTGGCTCTGGTCATGTGGTTTTGTATTTAAGTGTATGCTGTGCAGTCCTTGAGAACCGCTGGCGGCTTTGTGCACAAGAAGGCGTGGAGTGTGAGTAAATGAATAGAATAGGAGTCGATTGAATGTCCCATTGGCACGTGTGGCCTGCCTGCTGCCTCGCTCCATGGGAACAGGGAACAGAGCGGGAGTCTGTGTGGGGTGGGGGTGGGGTGGAGGCCCGGCTGTCCCCTGGGTTCCTGGAGGTGGCCAGGCTGGGCGGCTGGGCCTCTGGCAGCCACTCCCTTCACTCTGCCCCTGAGCTCTGAGCTCTCCCTTCACACCGGGTGGGTGCGGGGGGCCGTGGACGCTGTCCCGCAGGAGGGGGCCCCGGGGCATGGACGTCACCGCCTGAAGCAGGAGTCTCTGGGGCTGAGTCCCTTGCTCCCCTGGGTTAGAAGGGGGCGCCTTCACGCCGGTGTCACGTTTGGTGGCTGGGGACCCTCTGTGGGGCTGTGTCCACAGGCGTCCTTGTGTTCTGTGGGTGGGGGGCTCCCTGGCCTCCTCTGATCTGGTCTCTGTGCCCCTGGCAGCAACCCTGGCTGTGGCTGTGGGGGCTGGGCTGGGGGCAGGGGGGCTGGGCTCAGTGGGCGCCTGGGGCTGACAGATTGAGGTCCCGCCTGGCCCGGTGCCGGCTGTTCTGCGCTCACCTCTGAGCCCGTGATGGATGCTGGCCCGGTCGTCCCTAAAGGTCCCCTGCGTCCTCACAGCCACGGTGCAAGGCCACGGCCCAGCTCTGCCCCCGGCAGCCTCCCACTTGGCCTGTTGAAACCCCAGGGACTGTCTGGAAGCCATTTTGGCCTGGCCTGCTTGGTGGTCGCCCTTAGTGCAGCCACGGGGCCCCAGGTCCCGTCCCCGGGGCCCCCTCTCCTTGGCCCCATCCCTCCCGAACCTTCCACGTGTTGGGCCCCAGCTGTGTCTCCCGAGCTCGGTGGTCTGATGATCCAAGAGCCCGGGCTCACGGTGGCCAGCATGGAATGTGTGGCGTCTGTGGAGGGGGGTCTGGTGCCCGGTGCCCTGAGAGGACTCATCGGCCTGCGTGGTGGCCAGTGAGAGGCCTGGGGGTGCTCGGGGCTCTTCCTGCTCATGCGTGTCCTGCTGGGTGACGGGTGAGGAGGTCTGCGCCTTGGGATCCGTCCTCCCTCAGAGCGCCCCTGAGGCTGGCCGAGGTCCGGGCCGGGGTGGGTACCACCCTGTGGGAAGGGGGACGGGGAGCCGGGCACACGGGAGGGAGATGCCAGCAAGCCGCCAGCCGACCTGTGTCTGAGCAGAACACACTTTGCCCACCTGACGTGGGGAGGGAGGGGGAAGCAGGCGCGGGGCTGAGGGACTTGCCTGAGGCCGCTCGCCTCCGTCTGTGCCGAGGGCCTGGGAGAGGGGGCTCAGGAAAGGGGCGTCCAGGAGGGCCTGCTGGATGAGGCGGCATTTGATCTCAGAACTAGACCCACAGAGATGGGGTGAGAGTCTCGGGGGGGGGGGACATTAAGGACTCCAGGATGGGGATGCCTGTCTCGGGGTGCCAGGCAGAGGGCAGAGGGGGAAGCCAGGACGAGGCCGGAGGTCAGGAGGTTTGGGGGAGCAGAGTTGCCCTCCAGCCCTGGAGCAGAGCTGGGGGCCTGGGCTCCCCTGGCGGCCTCACCGGATGGGTCTGGCGGCCGGGTGCACATCGGGGCTGGGCCACCCGCACACTGAGGCTCCCGGCCGGAGAACGTGGGGTGCCCGGGGCCAGCTGAGGAGCCTCCTCTGGCCGGGCCGCCCAGGGCGGCGTCTGGCATCCCTGGGCTCAGGGCCCTCCTGAGAGGATCTGGGGAGCCCTGGCCGTGACTCGGTTGGCAGGGTACAGCGTGCCCCCTACCCCATTGTTCAGAGGAGGAAAATGGGGTCATGGAGAGTGACAGCCCCCTCCCACAGAGTTGGAGGGGTGTCTGGGTGAACTCCAGGCTCCCCCGAAGTGTGTGCAGAGCCGCCTCCAAGTGGGGAGCGCCCCCAAGCAGCCAATCTGTCTGCACTGCCCCCCATCCCCCAGCCGAGGCTGTCCTGCTGGGCGGGCTGCTAGCCACCAGGGTCCCCACCACCCTTGTGTGTGGCGTGGCATTGGGCAGAGGACAGGGGAGGCCATTGAAGGGAGGGGTCTCAATGAACTAGTGTGTGCCCCGAGCTGCCCAGCTGGCTGGTGCCTGGCACAGGGCCGTGGGGATGGGTGCCAGTTGCTGCTGGGTGGGCCAGGCAGCACCCCTACTCCCCCATCCTACTCCTACACCTCCCCAGCAGAGGAGGGATCCGGGGTCAGCTATGGGGTCTGATGGGACTGGACTGACTCCGGGGTTTCGGCTGGTGGGGGGGGCGGGGTGGAGGGTCTGGCTCGGGGGTCTGCAGGCCTTCCTGTCTTCCCGCTGACCCAGGGGATGTGGTGAGGGGCCTGGCAGGTGGAGGGGGTGGGGTGGTGAGGTGTGGCTGGAACACTCCACCCCTGACACCCCCCTCCCCCGGGTCCCCCAGGCTGCACGCGACATTGGAATGTCGTCGCCAGCAGAGCCCGAGAGATTGGAGCAGCGCCTGGTGCGGCAGCCAGGGCTCCCTTCCTGGACGTGTTGTCAGCTCCGGAAGCCTAGCCGCCCAGGGTCACAGCCCAGTGCGTTTGTTTGTGGAGGGAAGGGAGGGGAGGTAGAGGGGCCCCAGCAAGGCCCCCACGTGGCCGGCCTCAGGCCCCCTCCAGGCGTGGCCTCTGTTCCTGTTTGCCCTCCTGAGGCCCTGCCAGTGGGTGCTGAGCCCCCTTTTTAAAGGCAGGGTGACGAGGGCTCAGAGAGGGCTGTCTCGCAGCTCTGAGGTCTGGGGCTTCCAACTCGGGGAGCAGGGCCCCTCCCTTCCTCCTGCCCCCGACGTGGGAGCTGCTGGCCCTGGGCTGGGGGAGGCCCTCCTGGCAGGGTGCTCCTGGAGGGCTCAGTGCAGGAGAAAATGGAAGGATTACTTAAAGAGACTTGGAGACCCCAGAAAGAAGATGAAAAATGGAAAGTCATTATTTTGGGGGGGAGGCTCCCTAAAACCCTGGCGGCATGATGGGTAGGTGGTTTGCGGCGCTAAATTGAATCAAATTAAGAAAAACACTTTCCAAATGCAAGTAAAATATCTGTTTAATTAGACTGTAAAGGAAAATGAAAAGTAATATTTTGCAATGGGGTAATTACTGTCTTTCTGAAGGTGCTGGGCTGGGGGGTGGTGTGGCAGGTACCATGGTGACTGGGCCTTTCAGGGGTCAAAATTCCTGAAATTGGGCAATGACCCCTCATGGACTTGGGCCTGTGGGCCCTGGGAGCTGCCATCTTTGTCCTGATGTCACAGCTGGTCGGGGGGGGGGGGTGGTGCTGCTCTGGCTTCCCGCAGCCCCCAGCCCCTGTGCCTGGCCAGTGTGTGGGGGTCCCTGTGGGCTCAGGTCAGTAAGCGCCTCCCACCCCCTGCTCTGGCTTTCCTTCCTGCCTCCTTCAGTGCCTGCTAGCCCCCGTGGGGGGTGCCACAGGGCTCCCCCAGAGGCCTGAGGTCCCAAGTCAGGCTGAGGCCCTGGAACAATGGGCCTCTGGGCCTGGGGGTGGGGTGGGGGCTGGGCTGGGGGGGTCGGGTGGGGCTGGGCTGTCTTTCAAGTCTGTTAATGGCCCTTGGGCCCACTTCCTTCCCCTCACACCCGCCACCATTAGCAGCCTCCTGCTGAGTGGAAAAACCAGAGTAATCACAGCTGGGACCTGGAAAACGGAGGGAAGTGACAAGTGACAGGCCTGGCCCTGTGTGAGCCCTGCCTGCGGCTGGGGAACAGGGGCCTGGATTCCATCTGTGGCCTCGCATGCCAGCCCGAGTGGGGGCTCCTGCAGAGTCCCTGTGGGCGCCCCCCAACCCAGTGAGCTGCCCACCGGGCTGCTGGAGCAGGCGGGGGTGCCCGCTAACGGGGACGGGATGTGCCAGGCTCTTCAGAGGCCCTGGGGCCTCCAGCCCTCGGCCGGAGAAAGTCCAGGCCTTCCGGGGGGACCCACGGGTCCAGCCGCTGGTGCAGCCTGCCGCCAGGGTCCCCCTTTCGTTGGACCCGATCTCCCTGGGGTATGTGAGGGGGGCAGTGGTCTGGGGAGCACCGTACAGGGATCGTGGTGGTCCCGCGGAGGCAGGGGCCGAGCCATCACCGTGGGGCTGACCACTGGCCCCTCCCCGCCAGCCCACTCGGCCACAGCTGGTGTCTCCTTGAGCAACCCCAGGCATCTGCGCAGGGGTGGGGCTGGCCGCAGCTCAGGCCCGGGGAACCTGGGTGGGGTAATGAGATCCCTCTTTTGGGTGGTGGCCTCAGCTTTCTCTTCTGAGTGGTGGGTGGGTGTATGGGGAGGCCGGAGTCCTGTGGGGGTGGTGTGGGGGGGGGTGAGGAAGAAACGTCAGGTCTGGAGGAGCTGGGGCGGGGGAGGGAGGAGGCCCAGCCCAGTGGCCCAGAGGGCCATGTGAGGATGGAGGCAGTGCTGGGAAAGTCCTGGGCGGTCACGGCCACAGCTGGCCTGGGCCAGTGCTTTGTCGAGGGGCTTAGCCCCCCATTTCCACGGGGCTGCCCCAGGGAGGCACCAGAGCAGAGCCTTGGTCAAGGGACATGGCGTGGGCCCTGGAGATAGCACTCTTGATAACTTCTCTCCAGTGAGCTTCCTTCTGAGGATCGGCTCTCTCCTTCTCCCTCTCCTTCCAGAGGTGCTACCTCCTCCAGGAAGCCCTCCCTGACCTCCAGGCTGGGTGAGGGCCTCCCTCGGTGTAACCAGGCACACGATTAGGGAGACCCATGCGTCCCCTCACCCGGTGCACAGTCAGGGGCAGCCACCAGGCACCCCACGCCCAGGGGCCCATGTCTACCTGTGATCGGGCAAGGTGGACCTCGAGCTTCCTGCCTCCTGGCCGGCTGGCGCTAGGGCCTCCATCTTCACATGGACCCGGAACTGCCCGGCTCACCTCCACGGGTGTCCTTGCTGGTGGGGCTTCTGCGGGCACGGCCACGGCAGGACTGCCTCTCATTTTTCTCCAGGTCCCGACCAGGGCAGAGACTAGTCAGGGAGGCCCCGCCTTGCCTGCAGTGAGCCCGGCCAGCCCCTTGGCTGGGAGGATGTTGCTTTCAGATGGAGTCCGGGGCGCTGACGGGCAGGCCCGGGCCCCGGGGGGGTGTCCGCGGCTTCTGCCGGCCCCCTGGACGCTTCTCGCCCGCGCGGCCTGCCGGTGGCCTGGGTGCTGGGGGAGCGTGAGACGCCTCGTTAGCGGAGACGGAGCACAGTGACGAGGGCGGGCCGAGGCGGGCGGTTGTCAGGGGCACCGAAGGCCTCGCTGTGAGGCTCTGATAATTATTTTCCTGCTGGGCGCGCGCCGCCGAAACGGTTTGGGGCTGATTCATCAGTTATGGATTATGCGGCGGCCACCGCGTGCGCTGGCCCGGCGCCGTGGGGGGCGCGGAGCCAGGGGCTGGGGCCTGGCGCCCAGGCACCGACCACCTTTGTGTTTGCTCCCCCAGGACCCTTGCCTCTCCGCTCTGCTCCTCGACCCGCTGCCGGCGCCCGGGGCCCTGCCGGGATGCCGCCCGGAGGCCGAGCGCCGCTGTGACGTCTGCGCCACGCACCTGAACCAGCTCACGCGTGAGGCCCTGCGGCTGCTCCGGGCCCCTGCCAGCCGCCAGGGCCCTGACGCCCCCCACGGAGGCCCCGGCCTGGTGCCCCCTGGCGCGGGTACCATGACCAGCCCGCGAGATGTGCCAGCATGTGCCGGCCCGGCCGGGAGGCAGCCGGGCCGAGCGGGGCCGGACAGGAGGAAGGGACTGGCCTGGCCGTCCGGGCCCAGCGTCCAGGTGTCCGTGGCCCCTGCTGGTCTTGGGGGAGCACTGAGCACGGTCACCATCCAGGCCCAGCAGTGCCTGGAGGGCATGTGGAGTGTCTCCAGGGTCAACAGCTTCCTGCCGCCATCATGCCTGGTAAGTCTGCTGGGCGGGGTGGGCTGCCGGCCTCCTGGGGTCCTCGGCTGCGTCTCGCCGGGGCCCACGTGTGCAGACTCAGCAGCTCCCGTCCTGTCGCAGCGGGCAGGGTCCTCGCATGGCTCCGGGGCATCGGTTCCACGCAGCGCCCGCATGTGTGGTCGGACGTGTGTCAGCCCATCCCGTGTCTGAGCGTGTGTGATGTGCGGGCCGGCCGGAAGGCCCCTGGACACGGCCAGACCCTCCTTCTCGGCAGAGGGACGATCATGTGAAGAGGGGGCCCGTGGCCCCGCCCCCCAGGCTGCCCCCAAGGCCGTGGCCAGCGTGACGGAGCTTGGCATGTAGGGGAGGCCTGCAGGTGTGGGGACGCCTGTGTCCACCCGCACGGCCTCTCAGAGCCGCGTCTTTTCAGTCGGTGGCCGTGTCTCGCCCCCAGGGCTCTCCTCCTCAGGCACCCCACATGCTCCCCCGACCGGGGGCACCCCTCCGTGGAACCGGCTCTGGGCAGCGGCAGGCCGTGGACTTGGGTCGGAGCCTGGCTGGTGTCACCCCACAGGCGGGGACGAGGCCAGCTTCGAAGGGCAGAGCCCCCTCCCGCCTTCCCGCGGCCCCGGAGCTTGGCCTGCAGCGTTCCCCCCACCCCCGGGGTCTGCAGCACCCCCAGCTCTCCATTGAGCAGAATGTATACCAGGATGGGTGTTGGGAGGTGGCAGTTGTTGGATTAGGGGTTTCTGGGGACACTGGAGGGAGCAGGTTTGGGTAATACATGAGGTTAACTGTGCTGTTCTGAGGCGGCCTTTCCCCCGAGCGCACCGGGCTCCTCTGCCCAAGCCTCAGGGCCGCCTCCTCCCAGGTCCGGCGCCCCCAGCTGTGTCCTGATACTGCTGCCGCGGGGACTGTGGGTGTGGAGAAGCCCTCTTGCTGCCCCGTGTCACTCACCCCCAGGGGCAGAGGTCAGTGGGTCGCTCTGGAAGCTAGTTTTGCATTTTCCACTCAGTACGGAGCCCGCCGCATCAGTGCCCGAGTGTCTCTGAGCTAGAGCAGCAGGTAGACCTTCCCATGGACTGTGCCCCGCAGGGCCGTGTGGGCAGAGGCCCAGGGAGAGGCCCCAGATGCTGGGACAAGGTCACACGAACTCCTGCCCTGTCCCCACTTCTGGGCCTGCTGTCCATCGGGCATCCTGCCCTTGCTGGGAGTTGGACCCTGTGGCCGCGGCTGGGGCCAGTCCTTGAGTGGGCGCTCTGCCCTTGGGGCCTCCCTGGCGATTGGCAGCTCGTGCAGGGGCTGTGCAGGGGCTCAGGGAAGAGCTTGGGTCTCCATCTAGCCTCCGGTTGGTGTGATGACCTGCCCTGGGTGTGGCCTTGCCGCTTCTGACCCCTCCTCTATTAGGTCCCGGGGTGAGGCCAGGAGGGGAAGGCCAGCACTCCTGGCTGGGCTCTGGGCTGCCTCGGGGGCAGCCCTGAGTCAGGGAGGCAGCTCAGGAGAGCTGGGTGGCTTCCCAGAGGAAGTGGCACCGAGAGGGGCTCAGCAGGAGTGTCCGACGTGGCGGACCCAGCCCCAGGTGCGGTGGGGCCGCTGGGGGTAGCCGGAGGGCTCCTTGCCTGGGAAGGGGGCTGAATGCCTGTCTTGCAGGGCCTCGAATGCCAGGCCGGACTTCACTCTGAGGGCGCCAAGGAGGCGGAGGAGGGCCCTGAGCTGACAGTGGGGGCCGGTGGGGTCGGTGCGGCCGCCTTGAGCGTCTCTGCCTGGCACTGGGCGGGTGTCGCTGGCCTCCTGCTGGGCAGTCCCCTCGGACGTGGGCATTTAAGGCTCACTCTCTGTTTTATGTGCACATTGATTGCGCTCGGGGTGGGTGGGAATGGATTTATAATTAGACAGCAGCCCTGGCGATCGATGGGGAGATTATTAGGAGCATAAATAGAACTTTAGGATTCAGATGAGGTGATTTCCCCGGAACCAGGCATCGATCGCAAGGAGTGGCTCTGGAATGTTAAAGTCTTGCATGCAGATGCTTCTGGAGGACCTGCAGAGAGTGCCTGCCCGGGGCGTGACGCTCTCCAGCAGACGTGGGCCCAGCTGCCCAGGAGGCCAGACTGCAGCCCTCTGTTCTAGCGTGTGCAGGGGGGAGGCAGGGAGCCCGGGCTTTGAGGGCCCAGAACATTCTGGGTGCTGTGGCTGGGAGCCCACTCGTGCTCTGGGGGGGACCTTCTGGGGAGCTCTGTACCCGGATGAGCAGCCCTCTGCCAGCTGCGGCTGGAATCCAGACCACAGCCCCCTTCCCTGTCTGGGAGCACGGGCCTCAGCCCTTCCTGGCTCCTTCTGCCTCCTGACTGTCCAGTGATGCTTCCTGCTTGTGGGGTGTGCCTGGTGGCACAGTCTGGCCGAGGCCTTCCCGACCGTCAGGCAGAGATCTGCTGCCATGCAGGATGGAGGTGCCCAGGTTCTGGCGTCACCACCCTGGCTGCCCAAGATGCTGGGTGATGGTGTGCGGCCACCCCAGGTCCTCTGCCCTGGCCTGTTGCACGGGGTCATGACCGGGAACTGTGGCCTGTCCCTCCGTGCTGCCGGAGCACCTGTGAGATGTTCACAGCCAGACACGGGCCAGGCCCTGCCCAGGGCCCTGGGGCTCATGGTCCAGGGGACAGAACCCAGAGCAGAGGGCTCCAGGCTGGCCATGAGGGGTGGGGCAGTGGATGGGGAGGATGGGGGACTTCCTGGAGGAGGTGATGTGCGGAACAGGAGGTGAAGTCATTCTGATGGAGGATGGGAGCAGGTAGTGTGGCACCAGCTTGGGAGTGTCGTCCCTGCTGACCTCTGTGCCAGCTTCCTGCCTCCTCTCGCCCTCGCGGTTCCTGGGAGGCCCGCCCATCCTCAGGGATATGTCCGAGGCAGCAGCTAGTGCATGGTCCTGGCCTAGGTCTCTGACCTGGCCCGTTTCTGGTGCGCTTGCTCCGGACCTCAGTTTGCCTACCCGTGGACCAGACGCTGCACGAGACACCCTCTTCCGTGCGGTGCTGCAGTGAGCTGCCTCCGTGACAGGGGCGGGGTCCCTGCAGGGCTTCGGTCGCTCCAGCCTGGGGTGCTCACACCCCCCCCCTCCCCGAGACCACCCGGCTCCCGCAGCTGTCCCCTCCTGGTGGCGCCTCCCCGGTGAGGGGTTCATCCTGCGGAGCCGCGAACGCCGTCCTTCACCTGCCAGATTGTCAGACCCAGGGGCCCGGGGCCAGGCCAGCGGCGGGCACTGTGGGGGCGCCTCGGTGCCCCATGGCGCCTCCGCCCGGGCAGGCTCCCAGCTCCCTGCCCTGCGGCCGCCTCACGCCCTCCTCTCTGCACGCTTCTCTTTTGTTGCTGCTCTCCTGCCTCCATCTCGTTTTCTGTTTGGCCGCCTCCCTCCCCCCCGCACCCCTCCTCGCCACCCCACCTCTCCCCTCCCTCCCTCTCTCCCGTCCTCCTGTCCTGGTCTTCCCTCTGGCCGCCCCCCTCCCCTCCCCTCCGGCTTCTTTGGCATGCCCGGGTTCTGCTCCTGGCAGGAATCGGCAGTGGCCGTCCCGATGGCCAGAGCCGTGTCTCGGCAGCTCGTGGGACGGCGGAGCCGAGGCACGTGTGGGACTCCGGAGACAGGTCAGTGCGGGCGGCCCACGCCGTCGCCGGGTCGTGCCAGAACCTTCCGGCTGGAGGCAGAGAGACTGCATGTGACGGTGGGCTGGCCCGGGCTCTGTGGGAGTGGACGAGGGGCCTCGGAGGGCCGTGGCGTGTGGCTCTGCCCCCTCTGTGACCCTGTGCCTGGGTCCCCCGCTGACCAGGAGGCCTCCCTGAGCGGAGCAATGGCCACGGCCGCCACGCCATCCTGGGGGCTGTTCCAGGGTGGGTCCCGGGGGCTGCGGGGGCAGGCCCCTCCCCGGCAGCTCCTCCCCCCACTCTGCCCGCAGAGCCAGGGCCCTCGTGGGGGTCACGTGCATCCAGTCGTGAGAAAGGTCCTCACGCTTGTGGGGAGGGCGTGAGCATGTTGGACAGCTGCCCTGCGCTCCTCACGCGCTTGCCTTCTTCTAGAGAAGAAACAGCTTGTGGTTCCTATTGTCCAGGCCTAGGCCTGGCTGGCCCTCCTTCTGGAATGTTCCCCGGGAACTGGTGCCCCTTCTGCTCCAGCAGCCCCGTTCCCTCTGGCACAGGGGTGGCCTCCCAGCTGTGGGAGAAGATGCATCCCTGCTGGGGGGTGTGCTCCTGGAAGACAGATTTACTGAGCACCTGCTATACCCCAGGCAAGGTGTTGGCTTGAGGATGTGGAGGGGACCAGGTCTGTGCAGATAGGAACCCCTGGGGTCCTCCTGACTCCTGACATGTTTTAGGTGCTCATGGAAGCCGGTGGGATGAGAAAGAGGTGCTCAGCACGGCCCCGTTACCGTGGGGCAGTGCAGAAGCACTGGCCAGCCCGGGGGAGGCGAGGTCAGAGCACCCTGGAGAGGAGAGGGCTGGCTGGCTGGGTTCTCAGGGAGGCACAGCGGCAGGGGCGAGGCAGGCGGCAGGGCCTGGTGGGCGCGGGCCTGGTCTGTTTCGGGTTTGCCCTTCTCTGCTACTGAGCTGTCCTTAAAGCTCTGGGGCAGAAGCCGGTGCGCGTGGCTTCTGTCCATCTGGAAGTTTGGGGCTCCATGAACTTCCTTTGCAGACATGGTTCTGCTGTGTCCAGAGAAGGGTGTGGAGCTGGTGCTGCCGGGGCTGGGCGGGCGAGCCGTCCGCCGCGGCGAGGCTGGCAGGGCCCGCTGCAGAACATTCCTCCTGTGGCCGCTCGCTCTGCCGTGGTGGCCCCAGGGCCTCTGGCTGTGTCACTTGGGAGACCCCAAGGACGTTGGGCCCTCCAGGATGTGGCTCTTCACCCTCAGGGTCACCAGGGAGGCCCATGTCCCAGCAGCCTGAGGACCCCGGTCTTCCCAGGCCAGGCGTAGATGGCGGTGCTTGTCCACAGCCCTCGGGGCCGAGTGGAGCTGGGAGGCCCAGGGACCGGGTTGGTGCCTCGGGAGCCTTGAGCCCTGGGGACAGGGGACCCTAGGGGGAGTGGGTGGGGCTGAGGCCGGCTGCCGCCCCACCCCCACCAGGAGCCACGTCCACCCCCTCCAGGGGCAGGTCTGGCCTGGGGGTCCAGGGCCCGGCTCGGGCACATAAATGTAATGTATGGCGGCCGGATCTCAGGTTTGCTTTGCTGTCTCAGGGACGTTTAATTACATTTGTGCTTCATTACAAGGCTGTCTCCCTTTCTAGAATTTATTTTAGCTAATTAGCTGGAAATGCCAGAGCAGTATTTCAGATGATGGGAGCATCATACGTTACCACATGCGGGGCAGTGTATCTACTGTGGTGTCCTCTCTGACAGCGCCCTGCGTGCCCGGGGGGGGGGGGTGCCCGGGCGAGGCGTGTGGGGGCCGTGGGTGTGCGCTCTGCTCCCCGGTGGGGGTGCGCCCCTCACGCGGCTCCCCCTCCCGCAGGCTGAGGCGGCGGTGGCCGCCGTGGCGGTGGCTGACACGGTCCGGGACAGCGCCCCCTCCTTGAGCTCTGATGGCACCTCGAAGACGTGGGGCCGCGGGGGGGCCCGCACAACGGCGCTGGTCACCCCGGCTGGGGGCCCTGCAAGCCCGTCGGCGGCAGCGTCCTTCTTCATTAGGTATGTCCTTCCAGGGCCGCTGGGACACGCACAGCCGGGGGAACCTGGGGTGCTGGCCCCCGTGGCCTGCGGGCCTTTCCTGGGAGAACCGTGGCCGCTCTGCGGCTGGGGAGGGTGGCAGGGGAGCGACTGGGGCCACTGTCACCCAACGGCTCACGGTGGGTGGCCACCACGTCGATGGCAGCATGCAGTGGGGGCCTCTGGCCTCCGGAGTCCGGGGTGGGCTGCAGCCACAGGTGTCCTGGGGTCCGCCCTGGGCTGGCGTGGGCTGGGGCCGCAGATGGAGGCTGATCTCAGTGGGGCGGCCAGGGGGCGGGAGAGCGGAACGGGGCTCGAAGGAGGTGCCCTGGAGGGCAGCTGCACAGAGACCCCATGCTTTGCCCTCCCCCACCAGGGGAATGCCAGCACATTTGCCCCATTAGATCCAGCTCCCCTGTGGGCCAGGAGCTGGGTGGTCCAGTCCCGGCCTGAACCCTGGTCCTCTGGATGCCTCGGTGTGGCCCTTTCAGGCCTGGGGGTGTGAGCTGGTGTAACCCAGGCCGGCAGGTTCCAAGGTGGGAAGCGGTGTGTGGGAGCAGGGGTCTCTTCCTCGGCCCCTGCCCGTGGGGAGTAGTCCTGCCCCTCCCGTCAGGGCCCTGGGGTTCAGCAGACAGAACAGACACAGCGCAGGGCTGTGGATTACAGGATGTAATGGCGGTAATGAGTGGTAATGGCAGGCCCAGACTCGGGTCACTGTCCCATTAGCAGCCCTGGCGGGCACTGATAAGCTTGTCTGTGAATCACATGTGGGTGGTGGGAGCACAGTGCGTTATCAGCACGGGCTGTGGGACTGTGAGGCCCGAGGGGGGTGCTGGGCTGGTGAGCACTGGCTGCGGGGCGGGCGGGGGTCCTGCCCGGGGGATCCCCCTGTAAGGGACGTCCCCTCCTGGTGAGCCTCCGTCTGGGGCTTGCTGCATCAGTGGGGCCTGCAGCGGGATTTCATGCCTTCTGAGGAGAAGAACAGCTCCAGGGTCCCAGGTTCCGGGGGCCACGCTGGCTCATTAGTAACCCTGTGGCCGGCAGACCGGGTGCCGCTGCCTTTTGTCTCCATCGGAGCAAGGCTGCTGCTGACCTTGGGAAGTTGCCATAGAAACAAGTGTGGGGACAGCGGGAGGCAAGTTTTCCGATGGGGAGGGGGGCGTGCACGCTGCCCACTGCCATTACTTCCAGCCTGTTGAACTAGCCCTGAGTCGTAGCGGCTTCTCCCCGGGGCACGGGAAGGCTGTCGGGCCTTGTGCTTGACAGGGGCCAACGCCCTGGGTGGCCGGAGTGCTGTGCGCCCCGCATCCACTCTCGTGTCATGTGTGTGCTGGGACCTGTGGAGCGGCCAGAGCCCGGCCTGCGGGGACCTCGGGCACATGGGAGTGTATGTTCTGTGCTCCCACCTCTGTCCCTTGCCAGGCTCCTAGAGGGGCAGAGCTGACCTCAGCCCACCGCCTGCCCCATGGCCAGGGGGGTGGGAATCTGTGGAGATGGCCTTAGATGGCAGGGCGGCACCTGTGAAGGGGCAGGACAGAGTGCTGTCCATGGTGCTGAGGGCAACGGGAGGGGGGCTTGGAGGGGTGAGTAGGAGCCTGGCATTTGGGTCGCGCTTGGGATTTGGGATCTTCTTTGGTCCTGGAACACTCCCTGGGGGCCGGCCTCCTCTCAGGCCTTCCCAGGACCTCTGAGCTCCTTACCTCAGGGGAACCAAGGCAGTGAGTGGTTGTATGGGTGCCGGGTGCCCGGAACCTCGCTAACGCCGGTGGGCTGCACAGCACAGGGCTGAGGCCTGGCACCTTGCTCCCTGCCGCTGGGCCTGGATGGCCCGTTCACACGTGGCAGCTGTGACTGAGAGCTCAGTGTGCCAACTGATTGGAGCTCTGAGCAGGCCAGGCTCCATGGGGCGGGCATAATTAGTCTCTCCGGAGGCATTCATGACCTTGACCCCTACCTGAGCTCTCCTGCTCCTACCATGGGGTGCCCTTCCCCTCCGCCCAAGATGTCTCCATTAGTGGTCTCTTGCCTACCCTGCTGGGTCTTTCTGGGGGTCACCCTTCAAATCCCTGAATGTAGATGCTTTGGAAGAACCAGTGGGGTCTCCTGGGCAGGATCTGGGGAGGGGGCATGGTGAGGTTTCCCTCAGGTACCAGGACATCCGTTTGCACTCATAGCCACCCCCACATTGCAGAGGCCCTCCCCGGTGTCTGCTTGGTGGGTGCCCAACCCACAGACTGTCAGGCCTGGTGCCAAGCAGAAGTCCTCAGCCAGAGGGGGTGCTGCCCAGGGGCACATGGCCAGCGCATTCCCAGGTCACACGATGTGGCCATGGGAGTAGGGGTCAGGGATCTGCCTGCTGGGGCCTAGTCCCTGTGTCAGGGGTCTAGGGGCCTCTGGGTCCCCAGTGGGCAGACCCTGGGGGCTCTCGGGCCTGAGAGTGGCAGATGCCCCCTGGGTGGAGTGCAGGGTCCACAGCAGGGGGGAGGGTGGGTGGTGCAGTGACCAGGTCCACTAGCCTCATCCCGGTCCAGTTAGGAGGCCCCGGGCTGGCCACACACATGTCCAAAAAGCCCCATGTGCCTCCTCGAATAGGGAAGGGCCTCACCATCAAGGCTAAGTGCTTCTGAAACTATCTCTTGTTTGCAAGAGGCAATTTTTCTTTGTAAAAAAGGCAAAATATTCCCCAAGAGATATTGGAGGGGCTTGTCCCCCAGCCACTCACCTACTCACCCCTGCAATTACTCACCCACCGACCCCTGCACCCACTCACTCCTGTACCTACTCACCCATGCACCCCTGCAATCACCCACCCATGCACCCATTAACCCCTGCACCCACTCACCCACATACCCCTGTACTCACCCCTACACTCACTCACCCATGTATCCATGCACTCACCCCTGCACGCATTCACCCACACCCCCACACACTGACCCCTGCACTCACTTACCCATGCACCCACTCCTGCACGCACACACCCATTCACCCTTGCACCCACTCACCCACGCACTCACCCACCCATGCACCTATGAACCTACTCACCTACTCACCCAGGTACCTATCACCCACCCACTCTTTTTTTTTTTAATTAAAAAAATTTTTTTAATGTTCTTTATTTATTTTTGAAGACAGAGAGAGACAGCACAAGCAGGGGAGGGTCAGAGAGAGAGGGAGACCCAGAATCTGAAGCAGGCACCAGGCTCTGAGCTAGCTGTCAGCACAGAGCCTGACGTGGGGCTTGAACCCATGAACCGTGAGATCATGACGTGAGCCGAAGCCGGACGCTCACCCGACTGAGCCCCCAGGCGCCCCCCACCTGCTCCTTTACTCATCTGCTCACTCGCTCTCTCCTGGCCATGTCGGTAACTGGCCTGGGCCTGGCAGCCCACCTCCTGGAGGACGGACACAGCCTTACAACCTTGTGTGTCAGAACAGGGGCTGGCTCCTGTAGTAGCAGGAGGCGCACCCGTGAGAAGCCCAGCCTGGGGGCATCAGGGCAGGCTTCCTGGAAGAATCTTTCCTGAGGATGAGGAGACCTATGTGTGCATGTGACGTTCCTGCTTTTCCAAGGCTTCTCTTCAGAGCCAGGCCACCAAGCCTTGCCTACACCTTCCTGCATGTCTCGTCTCCCACACTCCTCACCCCTGCAGGTCCCACCCTGGGCCCCCACCTCCAGCAATGCAGTGGGCATTCTTAGCCCTGGGTGTGGTGCCTGTGTATTCTCCTGGCCTCTGTGAGGCCCGGCGGCACCTCCCCACCGCTGTCTCCAACTTCCCTGGTCAGACACCAGGTCTGTGCCTCCAGAAACCTGCAGCCCTGCATGGCAAGCCCCGCCCCCAGGACCCCGCCCCCAGGCGTAGGAACCGAGGTGTGGCTGCTGGGTCTGTCCCAGTTAACGGGAGCTTGGATTTCATCAAAGGAGAGAGTGCCCCCTCTGGGCCTTGTTAATGCAGGGGTGTGTCTTTGAGTCATGCCTGGTGGGGTGAGCCTGTAAGCTGGCCAGGGCCCGGCTCCTCAGCTCCCAGCCCCTTGGAGGCCGGCTGCGGGGCTGGCAGCGGGGAGGAGGGGGGCCCTGAGTTAGGTCAGCCCATAGGGTGGAGATGCCTGGCCAATAATGTTCTAGACTCCCAGGGCTGGCGGGGCCTAAGAGAGGGCCAGGCCCAGCCTCTGTCCAGGCGTGACCGGAACGTGTCTGGTGGGGAAGGACACCTCCCTGTGCTCCACTATTGGTCCTGAGGGTGGCCGACTGCGCTGAGGTCTGTGCTGCAAACCCCTGGCTCTCCAGGGGGTGCAGGAGCTGTCTGGCCTCGGGTGTGTCCTACTTGGCAGAGCACTGCCCTCCGGTCGTGCAGATTGGAGGTTGTAACCCAGAGTTGCTCTTGCCTCCCCCAGCACCTTGCCCATCAGCCCTGGGTCCTTCTCAGCTCCTACATCCCCTGGAGAGTCAGGGGTGTGGGTTCAGGATGCCCTGCTCCTGCAGTGTCAGGGTCCCAGGCTGACCTGGGCAGGGAGCAGGGGACTGGCCGTTGGCGTTGGGGAGGCCTGCCTTGGCCAGGGCCGTCTGCTGTCCTGCTCCATCAGCCTGACGACCTGGTGGACACCCTCTGGCAGACGCTCGCTCTGGGCAGCCCTTTTCTGCTGCCCTTTCCTGAAATCCTGGGAATAAGCACCAGGGTACCTTCTTACAGATGAGGAAATGAACCCTTGGGGCCTCTTTGACTCTTAAAGTCCCAGGCCCTGCCCCCTCTTCCCCAGCCTGGCCGCTGGCCCCTGTGGTGTCCCACTCTCCCTGGCCACCTTGACCCTGGCGGGGGGGTGGGGGACAATGTGGGGCTGGTGGGGCAGGGCTGCCTGCTGGGCAGGAATATTCTCCAAGTCCAATTACAGATTCTCCTCATGGAGTGCTGGGCAGGAAGCTGTGGCGGAACCCAGGGTGGCCAGGGTCCAGGGCAGGAGTCCAGGGCGGGGCGGCGGGCGGGGCAGAGGAGCCCCAGGCGCTCAGGCTCTGCTGAAATGGCCTCATTTGCTCCCACAGCCCTGGCCCGAGTCTCCCTGGTCCTCACCCCGCCAGCCCTGACTGGCCCCCGGGACAGGTTACACTCAAGTTTGCGCTATGGCTGAGGCCTTGCCTTCTTGGAGTGGCACTTGTCCCCCGCCCCCAGGCGGTGCTGCCTGCCTCCTCCTGCCCCTGATTTGCTCTGATTCTCAGGCAGCGAGGGTGGGACAAGGGTCTTTTCCTTGCAGGGAGTTCTGAGGCTGACAAGTCTGTGGGCTCGGGCGGGAACTGGGTTATTGGTGGCCGGTGGCCAGAGAAGCCAGGTGCCCCGGCTCAGGGCTCCCTGCACCCCCAGATGCTGGGGCTCCTCCTGGGCAGCTTGTGGGCCCTGCTCTCCACACCCCCACCCTGCCTGGGCACACACCCGCACCACTGGCCACTGCTCTATTAAGGATCCGCCGTGATCGTAGATTACTTTTATTTCCCGCCACGACACCTCACTAGGAGGAAAGCCGTCCCTGGGGTCCCCTAAAAGACAACTCCTATTAGAGATGAGTGGAGTTAAGCAAAACGCTGGCGGTAGATGGCTGAGTGGGAGGCTGGCTGAGGGCTGGGCTGCCCCGTGTGGGCGGGCGCCCAGGGTGCGTCAGCCCTAAGCTCGGATCACATCCCGGCCGCCCCCCTGTCACGGGGCCCCACCGCGAGGAGGGGGTGATGAGGCCAGGCCATCTGGGCAATGGGCGCCAAGTATGAATGCGGACGGAGGCCCACGGTGTGTTCTCTCACATCTGTGTCCCCTGGTGTCACTGGTGCTGGGAGCCTGGGGGCCCCGCAGTGGAGGGCGGGCCCTGGGGGCTGACGCAAGCCAGCTCTGCCTGGGGCAGGGGGGCGTGTGCTGGCCGGCGGTGGGAGCCCCCGTGGGAGTGCAGCGGGCCCGCGGGGCACATGTGTGTGTGAGCACTGACGGCCTGGGCGTCCACAGCAGTGCTTCTCAGATGTGCACCGATGTCAGGGTGGGTTCAGACGCGGGGGGTCTGCACGGGCCCTGGGGACGCTGTGGGGTCGGCGGGGCTGCACCGTGCAGGGCCCCGGGAGTGCCAGGCTGAGGACGCCGCCCTGTGGGGACGGACCAGGGGCCACGGGAACACCTGGCCGTGTCGAGCTCCTCCTGTTGGCCAAGCGCCTCCAGCACTTCAGATCTTCAGGCCTGCGCCCGAGGGCCTGCGCGGGTCACGCCGACCCACGTTGGAGATGGGGAGATGGAGGCGCAGGACCAAGTCAACAGGCCTGGGTCCCCCAGCCTAGGAGTGGCTGACCCCAGCACGCTCCAGCCACCCCTCCCATCCCCCCACCAGGGCAGATGGGGAGGCCTGGCCTGTGCTGAGCCAGCCACCAGGGACCGCCAGGGACCTGATGGGGCAAGCCCAGCCCCGGGACCCTGCTGGCTGTGGGGCCACACCCAGGGCAGGTGACAAGGACAGCTCTGAGCGCCCCCGCCTGCCCCTGCCTCCCCTCCCCAGGGCTGCCCAGAAGCTCAGCCTGGCCTCCAAGCGCAAGAAACCTCATCCGCCACCAGCCCCTGCTGCCCGCAGTGCCTCCCCCTACCCCACCGACTTCAGCGGGGTCCTGCAGCTGTGGCCGCCCCCCACACCCCCCTGCCTGCTCAGGGCCGCCTCCAAGGTGAAGGACAGCCTCAGCAGTGTCGGAAAGGTAGGCCCGCCTCTGACGCAGAGGTGACCCCGGGCACTGGTGGGGGGGGGGGGCGAAGCCAGGGGGGTCTGAGCAGGGGCTGGGGGGGGGAGGTTGCAGGAGACGGAGGGGTCCTGCTCCCCGTCTCCCAGGTGGGATGAAGTGGGCCGCAGACGGGAAGACTGAGGCCCAGGCCCACCTTGGCAGGTCTGGGTGGCAGCGGGAGCCTGGGTGTCTGTGGTGAGGTCCCAGGGGCAGGTTCTGGTCTCTGTGGGTGGGACAGCTGGGGTTCCTGGGCTTGGGGTCTGGCCCCAGGAGCTCCCCTACCATGTGTCGGCACGCTGGCCTTGGGTGGGGATCCAGGGCTGGATGGGACCCCTCAACTCTCAGTGTCCCGGCAAATCCCAGCTGCCATTTGCCCCTGGAAGGGGGGAACACAAGATCAGCTGGTTCTGGAGGGTAGACTGAGGCCCAGACGGGGAAGGTGGCTGGCCGGCCCTGGCTCTGACCCCTGGCTCCTGTGGCCTTTTGTCGAGAGTGGGTTTCCGTCCTGGCTCCGTGTGGCTTGCTGGGAGCTGGGCCCTGGCCTGGCGCTGGGCCCGCGTGTGTGAGGTTTGTGAGCACGTGTGGACGGTGGGGAGACCGAGGCTCGGTCACACAGCTGTGGAGGTGAGGGTGGGGCCTGACCCTGGGTGTGTGCCCCGACACCTCCCCTGACTTTATGCTCACACTCTGCCTCATGCCCCTGCCCCCCCTCCCCCCAGGCACTGGGCCCAGCCTCCCCAGTGCCCGGAGGCTCACCTCTGCAGAGGTGGTTGGCTGGGGCCATGCTCCCCTGGGCTGCGTCCCCCCACCCCCACCCCACCTGGGACTTGCCTCATGGCTGCAGAGGGGCCTGATGTGCTCACAGAGGGTCCCCTGCCTGGGCCTGAGCCACTCCTGGACCTCCACACTGGCTCTCCCCCTAGGGCCCTCCTGCTCATAGAGACTCTGCCAGGCTGCTCTTGCTGGAAGCCTGTCACCCCTCCACCTGGCGGCAGGTGACCCTGGGAGCCTCAGCCCTGCCCAGCTCTGACTTGGCCTCCCTTCTCCCTTGGCCGGGCTTCTGTCTCTCAAAGTGGGGGCGGTGGGGGGGGCCGGTGTCTCAGGCACAGAGCGCTGTTTCTTGCAGCTGCTGTTACAGGGGCGCCAGCAAGCCTCTGCCGCCTCCTCCGGGGGCAGGGGCTCCTCCCTCCCCACTCCCCAACCCCTGCCCCTGTCCCCGCATGGAGTCCCCTCACTGTCCACCCAGTGCCCCCTCCCTGGCTCCCTGGGTGTGATTTGCACGAGTGTCGCACAGTCAGAAATGCCTCCTGAAAAGCGTTTAATATTGTCACAGAAAAGAAGTTAGATTACACTCAATTCCTGACATTAATGTGCTACTTAAGGTAATTCATCATCCTGCTGTATTAAAAGAGACATAGTGTGTGGGTGCTGAGAGGCGCCCCTCCCCCCTCACTGCCTGGGCCACCTCTTAGGAGTGGAAGCCCTTTTTTATGCAAAACGTGTTTTTTCCCTACCTGGCAGCAATTCAGCAGCTCTTTGTGATATCTGAACATTTGGGGGAGAGACGGGATGCCCTTGTCTAGTGCGAAGGCCCCGTCGTTTCCTCGCAGACAATGGCCTGTGCTCAGCTAGGACGCCCGGGCCTGGGGGCCGCTCTGCGCCCTCCCCGGGCCGGGTCCCCGCGCGGGGGTTGATGTCGCTAGCTCCAGAAGGCAGCCCCGGTGCGTTTCCTGCTCTGGAGGAGCCCAGGCCGAGGGCCTCAACCCCCCAGGAGTCCCCTGCAATCTGCACAACCCATTTGGCTCCAGAAGAGGCCAGGAGTTCACGCTGAAAAAAAAATGGCCAGAAACGAGCGGGGAGCGCACGTTTTCATCTGCTGGGCAGCGGCGTTTGGAAATGAAATAGTTTTGTTCGTGTCGTTGGGGAATAAAAGAATTGATTCTCGCCTGGCGGAGCCCAGGTTCCGGGAGCGCGGCAGAAAAGTGTTCTTGGCGCTTCTCCCCCGAGAACACGCCCTCCTTCCTGGAGCGAGTTTGCACGTCGATTTGCCACGTGCGGCAGGGAAGTCGCCTCGCGGAACTACCCGCAGTAAACCAATTTTGCCCGCGTTGTGTATCTGTCAGTTACAATTAAATCCGTGAAAAATATTGGCTCTGAAATGAGCCTGGTAATTTGATTTACGCTGTAGCGGAGAAATCGAAGATTTCATTGGGGAGCGGAGGGCGGGTCCTTCCCAGACGGCGGGGCCTGGCGTCCCTCCCTGGAGGCGCGCTGGCTCACCGGCCCCTCCGGCCAGCCGGCCGAGGCCCTGCCTGAGGCGCCATTTGCGGTGCTCATTCTCCAGGCAGGAGAACCTGCGGGGCAGCTTGCTCTAGGCTCTCGGCAGCTTGCTCTAGGATCTCGTGTCCCCAGCCCGGCCCCCTCCCTGCTGAGCCCCTGCTCCCTTGAGGGCGTTGGGGCCCGTGGTCCGGCTGCGTGGATGCCTGTCTTCTGCGGAGCCCGGCATGGGGTGGGGGTGGGATGGGAGGCACACTTTGTGTCTATTTTTGGTTTGGGGTCCCACGGGAGCTGAGGCTGCAGGGTCACCTGCCAGGGCCTCCAGGTGAACACCGCCCCCATCTTGCCCTGTTCTGTGCTCTCCACTCACCGACCTGTCCCCCCTGGTCAGGCCTCAGTGTCCCCCACACCTCCTGGCAGAACCGAGCCATTTCTCGGGGAGGATTATGGTGTCCTCTCCCTTCCTCCCGCGGAGTCCTTCTGCGGCTGGCTCCGCCCCCGGCTGGCCCCCCAGCTTCCCTGCCCAGGGCATCATGGCTCTCCAGGCAGCCCCTCTCATGCCTCTGTTCCTCCCCTCCCAGCGCTGGGCCGTGGCCTGAGGAGCCAGGGGAAGGGGCTCCTTGGAGGAGGCAGTGGCTGGACTGACATGGGGGCTGGGGCTGCCCTGCTCTGGCAGCGGGGGAGGGGATCTTTGCTGGGGGGCCACCCCAGCCTTCGCGCTTTCCTGTGAGCTGTGCCTGCGGCCTGCTGAGCCAGGCCGCTGAGGTGGGGTGCTGGGCAGCTCACATGGGGGTTCGGGCCGCTGGGGAGGGGTGTGGGGCAGCATCCTGGGGCAGGGCTTTGTTGGCAGCAGTGTGGGCCTGAGTCTTCCTTCCAGGGAGCCGTGTCTGTACTGCTTGCCCCCCGCCTTAGTTTGGGATTGGGTCTCGCGCTGTGACCTGGCGGAGGCGGTGGACCTGTCCGAGTGTCTTCTCCCTCCTGGGTGGGGGTGGCTGGGGCCAGAGCTGCTGTGTGCCAGGAGGGGTCTGGGCCGCAGGGCTGAGCTCCCTTCATTTCCGGCTCTGCATCTGAGGCAGCGGGAGGGTGCAGACACCCCAGATAGAGGGTGGGTGGTACGCTTCATCCCCATGCTCCCTGGGGCAGCCAGAGCCTGCTCCCCCACTCCTGGCGTTTCCCCCTTCTGTGCTCCCTCTCCCCCTCCATCCTCCCCCACTCCGTGCTCCTCCCCTTCCCCCCCCCCGCCCCGTCCTCTG
>PJEM01014046.1:0-37262 GCA_004023845.1 Helogale parvula
TCACTGTTTTTTTTTTTTTTTTTTTTTTAATTTTTTTCATTTTTTGTATAAGTAGGAAAGTTACTGCCCCCCCCCCAACATACATATTCACACTACACAGTGGTTAAAAGCGCACTCTCTAAAGCTAGATAGAGTTCAAAACCGCGTTTTGTTACACACTGGCTGGATGACATCGGGTAAATTTCAGATGCCCAGGTTAGTGTAAAATACATATAAAACGCTAAAAACTCCACTAAATATAAACATATTTGTTTCTCTTGACAAAATTAGAATCATAAGGCTTATATTTTTTCACTTAATAAAAAGATAAACTAAACTCATATTTAAAACTTAGAAAAATAAAAATCATACTTCCTTATAAAGATATATAAGTGATTTCTAACTTCCACTTTGAAATAGTTTCAAACATACAGAAAAGTTGCAAAAATAATGAAAAGGACTCTCATATATCCATCTAGATTCATGTGTTGACATTTTGGCATATCTGTTATATCATTATCTACCTATTTACTTCTTTTCTGAATCTTTTGGGAGAAGCTATAGACACTATGGCTCCTTACCCAAATTACTACAGTGGGTATTTCCTAAGGAGAAGACCATCCTTCCATATAACCACAGTATCATTATCAAAATCAGGAAATTTAGAATTGATACTTTTATCTAATATTCAGTCATTACATTTTTGCCAATTGCCTTAATCATGTTCTATATAGCAATTTTTCCACTGACCAAGGATCAAATCCAGAATCACACGCATTTTATTTAGTTGTTGTTAAATATGGTATGGCTAGATAATATTCCATCTATTGATATACTAGGCTTTCTAAAAGTATTGGTTTGTGTCCATCTTTTTGTTATTATTATTATTATTATAAATAATGCTGGAATAAACATAACTTGAATATGAAGTTATTTGAAGTCTTTGTCAGTCTTCTACTATTTTTTAAGATGATTTAGGATCTTTAGGGTGATCATTCAGGATCCAGCAGAAAAACAGAAATCACAACAGTTATTTTAACAGAGAGAATCTAATATAGGGAAATGGTTAAACACGTTTAGAAGTCTTTAAAGGCTAAAAGGGAGCATGGAGGTAAGAAGAAATAGTAAATGCATGAAACAACTACCTCTCTAGGGCTAGAGGAGCAAAGAAAATAGGTTGGATCATTGGAAACAGGGCACATAGGGGCCCCCAGCTAATTTGAGATGGTTTGTTCAAAGGAGAGGAGTGTTCATTGAAAAGACATTCTGAAAAGGAAGAGGAAATGCCTAGCATTCTTTCTCCATCTCCCCTTCAACTCAGAACAAACAAGTCACTTGTATGTGCTTTAGTAAAATAATCCAAACAAATACATGAAAAGTAAAAGAATTTTGTACCATAAACACTGAAACCTAGCAAAATTCTGTAGTGATTTGGAAAGCAGTTTAAAACGTATGTGTAATATACAAACTGGGCTTTGGAGTATGCAAAAGAAAGAGAAAATAACTATAGGAATTAATTTTTTTAAGTCAAATTATACTAAAACAGTCTTCAATTGTGAAAATCCATTTGAAATGCAAATGATAAGGTTTGGTTGGCTGGTTCAAAGCAACAAAGTTTTACCTGTGCTTGAGAATGTATGACATACCCACAGTATGAGAGCTCCTACTGACGCCTACCTCAGAAAGTAAAAGAAAGGAAATTGAACGACACAGAAGGAAGTCAACAAGGAGCAGCCTTAACAGCCCGTTCACTTGGATTATAAGGGTTTTTAATCTCTCTGAAACCCTAACATATTTTACAAATCCTGATTTCATAAAGTCCAAGGAAATGACTGAAAATTCTAATTAGCAGACTTGCTGACTACTTCCACCAAATAATTAACTGTCAAGTGGCTAAACAGAGAGAAGGGCAAAGTCGTCTAGCTTCACTGTGTGTGCAACACCAAATAACTCAAAACCACATAGGTAGAGATGTACAGAACAGCTGAAAGCTGAGTTCCCGATTTTCCACGAAACTCGGACAGACCCACATGTGGCATTTAGCTCTAGAGTAACTCATCCTCTGGGTCAGCAGCAGGAAGCTCATTATGGGCTGACAGTCCAAGAGACTGGGCACTTTTCAGAGTGCTACTGGAGTAATTTCCTGTGTGAAAAGCTCACTGCTGTTCCTGCATTCCTCGGGGTGCATTTCTTCTCATCTCAGAGGATGTTGCTTTTCCACAGGAAGAGGAAGGAACCAGTTGTTACTGGATGTGTGGGCAGAGAGAGCTGCTGGGCATTTTCAGCATGCCTCAGTCTCAGCTGTGGGAACTGGGGGTGCGGCTTAGCGCCCCGGACCGACTGTAATACTGCAGCAGTCAGGAGTCACAGCTTAGAAAGACAGAAGCTCTGACTGACTGGGTGTCGCACGTAAGCGATGAATCACAGGAATCTACCCCCAAAACCAAGCGCACGCTGTATACATTGTACGTTAGCCAACTTGACAATAAATTACATTAAAAAATAAAGGGGGGAGGAAGACACCAGCTGAGGAAGTTGGAAGGCAGAAATAATACCTGGAACTCCACCACCTCCAGTTCCTAGAAATGTGCTAATATTCTAAAGGAAATTCTAAAAAGTACTCTGTTGGATTCCCAAATAGCATACTGTGTAAAATCTTTTTGGAGAGAGTGTCTTTCTTTCTTTTTTTTTTTACATTTCATAAAGAAGAGTTTAAGTTACCTAAATCATTTTTGTTGAAATTTAATTTAATTTAATTAGTGTAACATTTTTCAGTAAAAGGAAACCTTCATGAATGTAAGCTATCTTTCCTTGTGACCTTGAAATTGGGAATGAAGCTCAAATTAGTATATTTTTCAGTACAGCTAAATCAAACGGTTGGGACTTATGGCCATTATGATTTTTATTAAAAACAAAATTTTATTTGAAAGTAAAAAAAAAAGGAAAGCCTCTGACCCATACTATTAATCTCTTCTTATAGTTGTACTATCTTAGTAAATTTTACAGATAATGAGATCTGTGTCTTCTAAAAAAGAAAAAAAATCATGTTCCTTTAACAGACTAAAAAGTTTTAGTTGGATTTTTTTTTAATAATCAAAAACACATTTTTTAAAGGTCAACTATCACATTGACAACTGTTGGTAGATTTTTATAACATATGGGTCATGATATACTTCAAAAGCAAAGATACAACTAATTGGAATAGTCTCCATCTCCAATATTTTCTCTCCTATCTCTAAAATAACTTGTATCTGAAAAAGAGAGTCATGTTTTCTTCTAAATGGTAAAAGATCTGTGAACGCATTTTTCTTCATTACCTCTTTTATCATTTGTAATGATAAAATGTCTTATTTGTAAGATGTCTTTCATAATTTAATTACTTCCTTTCTTACAATTTCACAGGGCAATGTTTTAAAATTATTTCTCAACCCTGGTAAGAATTCTTTTATTCCTACTAAGCATCTTGGAGTTACATTTAACTTTTTGAGTTACTGGATAAAAAAAAATTACCGTATCCTACTTGACATATTCACTATTGTCTGAAATGAAGACTAAAAGTCTTTTACTAAAAGGAGGAAAATTGTAAAAGGTACCAACCAGTGAGCCCGGACACAGATTCTACAAACAGGTATGTTCATTTCCTTTCAAACGCTTTAGAGCAAGGGCCAGGAGAAAGATACCCAGGCCGCTGAACCAATGTCCAAGGATAACATTAACTTCCCTAAAGCTTAGTAAGCGGCAACAAAATTACAAACAACATCCCTACTTTCAGAAATCCTATGCACTAAACTTAGAAATCAAAAGTCACTTTATAAAATATTACAAAGTTTAAAAACTTAAAAAGGAATCTCACCTACCTCCAAATTAGGGGCAGTTTATCCGTAAAACTAGCAAGGCTGGCATACAGAAAGTAGTGAGAGCAGGAGGTTTGTGCAACCTGATTTTTATGGATTTTCTTGGAAAAGTAAATGGGGATTCTGGGGACAATAAATTGCATATTACCATTATGCACTTTCAAAGTGATACACTTTAGTTTTGAGACATTTAGGTTTGCATACACTATTCTTTCAAGTAAGTCTTTCCAAATCTTTGCTTACATAAGCAGTTAGGACTGGAATCACTCTGAACTTGTTATGCAATGTTGTCTAGTAACCAGGACAAACCGTTGCCACAACATCCATGGAAACATTCTCTCTGCATCTGGAAGTTTACTCTTTGTATGTCCATATATTTTGTCAATGCATTAATATTTTTCAGAGAGTATATACTGTATGACTAACTTCATGAGAGTGGGTAGCATTTTTTTCCTAAAAATATGCTGAAGCAAAAATCTTTCCAACAGGGAAACCAGTGGACTTTGCTGAAAACACAAATCTAAATGACATCTAAGAGGGAGCCGTGTGTTTTTCATAATCGCACTCACTTCCCAAAATCATAGCAACAGCAGAGTATCTCTTGCACGGATTCAACTGATCACTTTCCTGAGCCTAAAAAAGGACGTGGTAAAACCACAGTTCTTTTCCTCAGCAACCCCTCCAGCAAAATGATGCAGAGCCAGGAGATCATCTTCTCAGCTACCCTGAGGTTCCTCAAGGGTATACGTTACTGTCCCTGGGGAAAGGAGACAGGGAATCCCACAGCTGACATCAAACCTGTCAGGAAATCGTCTTGGCTCTGCCTTCAAAATACATCCAGAATGGATCACTTATCAACACCTCCTCTGCTACTACCGTGGGTCAAGGAAGGCCTCTTGGCTGACTGTTCATTAGCTTCCTACCCAGCAAATCTTCTTGTCCTCTCCAGCCCCCACCCCCAGGCAATTCTCGACCTGGCAGTAACCACAGAGAACCTGTTAAAACCGAAGTCAAACAAGTCCCCCTGTGAAGGAAGCCTCTGGAGGCTCCCATCTCACTCTCCATCGGGGCTTCTCGCACTGCTCCCACTGGCCTGGAGTGCCTTCCCAGATACCCACATGGCACGTTCCCTTCATTCCTCCCATGTCACCTCTCGCATGACTCTTGTCCTGAACATACTACCTAAAATGCACCCTTAGTCCTGTCTGCCTTTGGTGCTTTTTACACCTTTGCATTTTTTTAGTCTATATGCACTTGGCTCTATTATATTATACAGTCTATTTTTTAATCTGTGAATTGCCTGTCTTCCCCACTACAACGTTGAAAGCTAGCTTCTCTGGGGCAGGTATTATTGTCCGCTTTTTCTAAAGTCAGGAATAGTGAGTGGCACAGAACAGTTACTCACTAGGCACGAATTGAGAGACACATGCTGCGAGCAGGCATATACCTGGCATTCCACTGCATGGGCTAGCCATTGAGTCAAGCAACTTGAAGATCCCAAACCAGACTGATGTACCTTTATTATCATGGTACATATTTCCAATTATTTCTGACGTGTCTACTTAAACTTTGCTTTCCCCAACTGGAATGCTCCTATCAAAATCCTACTCAACTTTGGTTAGGTCAAGAACTAGTCAAAAGTTTCCTCCTAGAGAATTCCTCTGGCTTTCTCCAGCCCATTAGTGATCTTTCCAGAATCCATCTATCAATCATCTCTTATGACAATCACACACACTTTTCATCTAGTATATTGAAATTGCCACTTATTTCTTAAACTCTTATTTCGACTGGGCTAGGCTGTTTCTTGAAGTCAGGTGGGCAGTTTGACAGGCCACTGAGCATCTCATATAATGCTTTCATGAACTACAATTTTAAATATTTTGACTGATGGAGTAACCAAACCCTGGATTTTTCCCCCTACGATATAATAGCCAATTCTCTGTTTATTGTAAAGATTAAGTTGACCTGGAATACTGTCTCCAATTCTAAAGAAAGGCATCCACGTTACATTCATATTCCACGCAGCAGGCAGAAAGAGGATGAGAATGCTGTTTTGATTCTCAGAGAAGAGTCCAGTGTTTCGACAATCAACCAGAGGAACACACGCAAGACTATCAATTTCAATCCTATCAATTATAGGACAAATAACAGTAAAATCAACACATCAAAACTTGGGAATATAGTTTACCTAAAATATTTTAATAACTCTAGAATATTTAAAACAAATAAATCAGTAATTGTTTATAATCAGTATTGTTTTTTATAAAGACTTTACATTAGGATTCAGAAGAGATTCTCTTTCCTGCCTTTTTCAGGGGAGGAGTAATGATGGGGAATGGTCTAGAACATCCCATATCACATGTCAATCACGACGCCAAATGCTGTTGTACAACTTGGATGATAAAATCTTGGTCTAGTTCTAACTGAATAAATGAAAACATTAAAAGCTCCTTGAAATCTTGGAAAACCCTTAGAAAATCAGTATATAATAAGTAACAATGTAATGAGAATAAAGATTCAGGAATTTGAGATCAACATTTTAAAACTATATCTATATGACAGCCAGTCTATCCCTTCACAACCAGCTCCCTCTTTTTTTTTTTTTTAAACAATTAAGCTTTAAAAATGCAGGTTGGTAATAGCTTATTTTGATACCGAAATATTCTATCAGATTTCCTGTCTGGCATCACAGGCACATGTGCAGGCCACAGAGCTACCAACTGTTACACTGTATGCCTTGATTTCTTCTCTGTAGTAGGAAAGCACCAGAGCCTAGATATCAGTATTCTCAGATCTAAAAATCACCCTGAACGTAATAGTAAATCAGGTCAAAGAAGAAATAGAAGCCAACTGTTCCCTATATCATAACAAATCTGCTCTTATCCTACTAGGAAATTTGACAAATTAAGGTTTAAAGAGTAATCTTTTTATGTCTCATCTTGAAAATGAATTCTAAGGAAAATTTCCTCCAGTCTTCTACAAAAACCAAACAAATAAATCCCCCAAATAAAGAGTAATCACAATAACAAAACCCTAAGCCACCTTTAAATACTGTATATTTTGGCTTCTAATATTTCTCTGGGTTTAAAAATTATAATGACATGCAAAGTTCCCATCACAAATACTGAATGCAGTTGTGCTTCACGCCAGAGTAGGAACAAATCTCCTCTACAATTATGCCCGGTTTGTTGTGCAGAAGCAAGAGAAAAGCAGCCAAAGTACAGAGGGGACTACAGATTAAGACTCACCAGTAGATTAATGGAACATGAATATTTAAAGTGACTGCACCATAGTTTTCTTTATTTTTTAATGTTTATTTTATTTTTGAGAGAGAGGCAGAGCACGAGCAGGAGAGGGGCAGAGAGAGAGAGAGGAAGACACAGGATCTGAACCAGGCACTGAACTGTCAAGCACAGAGCCCAATGCAGAGCTTGCTCTCACGAACTGCGAGATCATGACCTGAGCCAAAGTTGGACGCTTAACCACCCAGGCACCCCTCACGGTAGTTTTCTAACCAATTATCTATCAATGAGCTAAAATAAAGATATATACCTTGACAATTTAAAGGAAGAAGCTTTAAAGATATTCTTTATAAAAAATGTTTTCATTTTATTTTTTTAATTTTTTTAAATGTTTTTTTATTTTTGAGAGACAGAGAGAGACAGCGTGAGCAGGAAAGGGTCAGAGAGAGAGGGAGACACAGAACCCAAAGCAGGCTCCAGGCTCTGAGCTAGCTGTCAGCACAGGGCCCGACTTGGGGCTCGAACTCACAAACTGTGAGATCACGACCTGAGCCGAAGCCGGACGCTTAAACAACTGAGCCACCCAGGCACCCCTATAAAAAGATGTTTTATGAGCATCCAGTTAAGTCTACAGAGAATGCCCCAGTAAACTAAATCTCATCAGGAGTCTTCACACCTTGCCTCGAGGCAACCAGCCATCTTACAGATTGTAAAAGAATCTACCTAGATGGCACTTCATTCACCTTCATCTGCTAGTTTAGAGCAACTATGCTTTCGTTTTACTTGTATGAAGTATCAAGCACACAACTCAAAGTAACAGTACAGTCCTCCTTGTAATATTTAAATATTGGGTTGAACCATGGGAAATCACTGACATTAGACCATTTTTGCCTACAAATTGGCAATTTCATATAATCCCACCTAATATTATCCCTTATGTGGACAATAATTGTACTCTTAATCTCATTAGTTTTGTAGCACAGCTGCAAACTTGTTGCGTATTTATCATACAAAATTGTCCTCTCAGAGTCCCACATGAATCACGGTCCCTGAGGTAAGGTCCTACAACATGGACTAGGTGACTTGTGCAACTCTGGATTCGCATCCAGGCACAGACACCCTGATGTCACTCGCTAGGTGGCAGTTATGCCACTTACACAGCATATTCTCAAAAACACCTGGATTCTTCAGGTCATGAGGCTTTGTCAAGTGTGAAGGGCGCTGGCAGGAAGACTGTAGCCCAGAGATTTTTGCTGATCTGTGACATCTTCTGGGCCAGGCAGGCCCGACTTTACAGACTGACAACCTCATCAGAAGGCGTCAAATCTCAGAAACCACCAATCTTTCTTGCTGCTCTCACTACAGAGGCAAGAACCCAACTCATTGGAATTTATAGGTTTCAGCAGCATTCCTTTTGAGTAATTCATTGAACAAACATAAATGTATTGAGCACTATTACAAGTCACCAATCAATGTGGCAAGAATTGGATGTCTAGTTAATTTTTAATGTCATACGGAAGCTACTAATGCAGAAGTGCTAGGAGGGATGTTTTACAAACATGAGTGCTGTGCGAGACAAGCCCACAGACCTGCCGAGGTTCTAGGTGTCACCCCCGATTACCGGACCTCCTGCCCTTCAACAATCGTCCCCTTGGTTACTCTTCCTCTCCCAACCCCTCCCCCCCGCTGATTTCTTGTCGGTGGAACTTCTCATGAGCGATCTAGGAGTATTCTCTGGCTGGGACTGACACTGAAAGAACCCTTTAGTAAGTACAGTTCTTTCTGGCACAGGATAGATTCAGGATGGACTAGTCCTTCTGCAGAATTATTCTACAAAAAATACTATTCTTGAGATCTGCTGGGAAGTGTGCAATGTCATAACGTCAAGTGTTTTGGTTTGTTGGCTTTCTCGTCCACACATTAATAATCCCTCCGAAATATTTAACTATACTGACATCATCAGAGTAGTGTCAGCCAAGACCATGCATGCAATTCCTCCTATTGACTCTGAGGACTAGTTTTGCATTGACAAGCAGGAACTGATGGCAGCAATGATTTGCCTTGCAAAGGCTAACAGTCTCCAACTGAAGTCTAAATCTTTGACTTTACACTGAGTAAATGAATTACATGTATGTAGTTTTTATAAACAAACTTGCAAATACCAGAAATACTTAATCTCTGGGTAATCCACCAATAGGTACAAAGGGAAATGGCTGCTTTTCTTATAACTTCTAAGGAGAAACTAGAAGTGAGTTTAGCGTCTCTGAAAGGTAATTAACAGAGAAGAACATCTATTTTGTGACAACAAAGTGAAATGTCACTTGGATAGCACCCTGCTAGGAAATAAGAAAATGAGTAAGGGTTAGACTGGGCACAACGGCATCAAAGTAAAGGCTTTCCTGAAAGTTGGTACTGCTCCCCCTTGTGGCTATTTAGACACATTGCAAATATGACTTTTTGTACAATGTTTTTTCTAATGCTAAAATGTTAGGCTATTTAGCTCATTTTTTATCTCTTCTCCCACACACTTTTTAAGGAAAATGGATTTTGTCAAATAATTAAATCCCCTTAAATGTCAAAGAACACTTACTGTAGTAGAGTCAAAAGAAACGATGTCCACAACAGGGGGAGAAGAAGTCTGCAAATCGATTACCTCAAGCTTTGGATTAATCTGTGTATATAGACAAGAAAAGTTAACATTAGTTTTTTTCTACCATAAAAAACTGAATGCTATTTGCAACAACCTAGAGGGTATTTCCTAATATATTCTAAAATAGAAATATAGTGCTAAATTCATTAACATGAATACAAAAATTTTAAGCACAATATTAGCCTATCAAATCCATCAATGTATAAGATAAGATCATTATGACCAAGTTGAATTTATCCCAGGAATAAAAAGTTGATTTTACATTAGAAAATCAATATAATTCGCCTATAAAGAGATTTTTAAAAATAAAATAAAATGACCCACCTCAGAAGATGCAGAAAAAAGTCCTAGCCAGTTCATTAAAACAAGAAAAGGAAATAAAAGGTGTTAAGATGTAAGAATTGGAACAAAATAAATAAAATTTTTATTTATACATAATTATCTATGGAGAAATTCCAAGAGAATCTACTGCTGACTCATTAGAAAGATCCAAAACTGATACACACAAGCAAGTGCCTGTCTGTCCTTCAACACACAGGCAGAAAATGCATATTTATGGGGTAGCTCAGCCAGTAGAGCATGCAACTCTTGATCTCAGAGTGGTGAGTTTGAGACCCACATTGGGCATTAATTAAAAAAAACTTCAAAGGATAAAAAGATACCATTTACAATACCATAAAAATCTAAATACATCAGAATAAACACAAAAAGGTTTGGAAGATATTATGGGAAATATAATAAAATAATGTAAAAGATATTTAAAAAGACCTAACCAGGGGAGCCTGGGTGGTTCAGTCAGTACTCTGAGTGTCTGACTCTTGGCCCAGGCTCAGGTCATGATCCTAGGGTCATGGGATTGAACCCCATGCCAGGTTCCCAGCTGAGTGTGGAGCCTGCTTAAGATTCACACTCTCTGTCTCTCTCTCTCTCCCTCTCCCTCTCCCTCTCTCTCCCTCTTCTCTCTCTCCCTCTCCCTCTCTCTCCCTCTTCTCTCTCTCCCTCTTCTCTCTCTCCCTCTTCTCTCTCTCTCAAATAAAAAAATTATAACAACCAATTTTTAAAAAACTGATGTATCTGATTACATCAAAATCAAGAATTTCTTTTTAACAATGGACACCATAAAGTTAACCATCAGAACATGGAAAAGGAGGATAGATTATGATGTCTAAAACTGAAAAAGTAGGTTTTTCCTACACATCTACAAATTAACGTGAAAGACAGTGATCCCAAGAGAAAAATTATGGAAGACAAAACCTAACAGTTGACCAGCATATTAAGAGATTTTCAGGGGCGCCTGAGTGGCTCAGTCGGTTGGGCATCTGACTTCGGCCCAGGTCATGATCTCACAGTTCATGGGTTCGAGCCCCGTGTCAGGCTCTGAGCCTGCTTTGGATTCTGTGTCTCCTTCTCTCTCTACCCCTCCCCTGCTCACACTCTGTCTCTGTCTCTGTCTGTCTCTCTCTCAAAAATAAACAAACAGTAAAAAAAATATTTTTTTTAAAAAAAGAGATTTTCAGAAACATTAGTAATTAAAACAGATTAAAGCAAAATACTACTGAACACCTATGAGGCTCCAAAAATGTGAAATGATGCCGACCTTGTGTATAGCAGCACTGTTTACAATTGTGGGAGAAACACACAACCAAAGAGGCCCAAATGTTCATCCACGATAGAAAAAAACACGTAAATCATGCAAATTACTACTGTGCTAATTTCACTGGGATCCTACTCAGCTGTGAAGATAAAATACAATATGCAACAACTTATGAATGAATGAATTCAGAATCCACACGTAGGACTCAGGATTTTAACATTAAGCAAAAAAGCAGTTTATAGAGAAATGTACTCAGTATGACTTCATTTGTATAAAGTTTAAAACCATCTAAAAGTAAATAACATCTAACTATAGATTCAAATATATATAGTAAATAAAAAAGAAAATCAAGGGAATAATTAACTAGATTGCCTGTGACTTCTGAGGAAGGCCACTTCAGAATTCCAGAAGACCAAAGGAAAAAATAAAAAATAAAACCACATCATCATCAATTATTTATTAAAGACTGTGAATACAAGTTTGTTAGCCAAGGGCAACAAAGATAGCAGAACTTTGTATTAAATGAAGGGTACCAGCAATGGGTACACAAGAACCTCAGAGAAGAAACTGCTGACTTAGTGAGAACATCTTTCCCATGGAGAAAACACAGGAAGGGCTTAAGATGGATCTTTGAAAGAAAGGTCTAGAAAACAAAAGCGGAGAGACAGAGATGAGGTCAAGAGCACCCCTGAGCACAGAGGCAGAATGCCAATGTGATACTTTTGCGCAGGGCAGTAATGGGAGAGGTGGCAAGGGGCAAACTGTGACAGGTGAGGGAATGTTGGAGCCTACAATGTGCTGTGTGCTTTAGCAAGACGAATCGGACCGAGGCGTGTAGGGTAACAGTGAGGACACCTCTACACAGTCCGGGACGGGGGTGATCAGGGCCAAGCCCATGGGAAGAGGAGCAGAATGATTTTAAAAGCACTTACCATGTTTGGTGGGTAAAGCTATAGTTTGGGAAACACAGAGAGGCCTTCATAATGACCCAGCCACCGGTGTTAGAGGTGCAGGTGCCAGAATGCTCACACCACAGAGGAGGGTTAGCACAGTGAGGGAGGCTCAGCCTGCCAGCACCTTGGTTTCTTTCTGGCTGCTCCAGACAAGAGAAAACACAGCCCCTATCTATCAGCTGAGTCCACGCTGGGAGCCAAGAACCCTGAGGAGGGATCCCCTTCCTTCCAGTTTCAGACTAGCCGTCCAGAGAGATGACTTGCAGACATTTTATTCTCTTTTATCTACTGCCACCTAGTGTACATATGAAATCATTTACGTAGGAAACATACAATCTGGTTTTACCGTCTGAAATTGGAACTGTTCAAAAAAAAGTCTAAGTCCCATAGAAACAGCCTCTCTCAAGGAGAAATCGTTGCGCTTCTTTCTACAAGTTGGAAGACTCTTGATGTAACTAACAAGTTGCTGACACATACATTAAAATGGAGCGGGGCGTTCTTACTAAGTAAAACCTTACAGGCTTCTCAGAAAGAAAATATGTGAAGGGGGTGATACCTCCAGTTAGGTTCTTTGCCCGCTAACCTCCAGGAATATAACAGTACATCCTAGCTCTCCGTCCTTATTAAAGGGAAGGACCCTGTAATAACTACAGTCACCTTGAAATGAAGTGGGCTGCATACTGAGGGCAGGGTGTTCCATCCCTGAACAGAGGCGTCCCTTTGAGGGGTTCATGTGCGAGAGAGCCTTCCCACGCCCACCCCGCTCCGCGGCTCTGTAAGGAGCATGAGGACTGCTCCTAACAACTTTTGGAGGGCAAGGAATATGCCTGTCTTGTTCTTTGTTGCATACTCTACAGCTAGTACAACGTCGAACACATAGACACTCATTCTCTGCTAACAGAATAAAATTTAATTTTGATTATTTTGAAGCATTCCATAAAAATGGTTAAAAGCATAAAATGGAACCAGTGTGCCTGGGTTGAAATGCCAGTTTGGCCACTTTCTGCCTTTAAGCTTTAACTTACGCATGCCTCAGTTTCTCAAGGAATAAAAATCGTCCTTCGTAGAGTTTTAAGGAAGATTTAATGACAATTTATACAAGCCAATTAGAATAACTTGATATGTATTCAATATCATTACTATTGATATTATTATTATTATGTAACCTTTGAAGAACATTTAGTGAGGCCCAAAACAATATAAACATATGCCATGGCTAGAAATAAAACACAATTTGCAGAGAAGGGGTCATTTGATACCTGAAATTATCAGCCTTAGGAGAAGATTGAAATAAAAACCCAGTCACAGACCTGAAGACAAACTGATCCATTTTCAGGAGTGCCAGACTAGCTCAGTTGGCTAAGTGGCTGACTTTGGCTCAGGTCATGATCCCACAGTTCATGGGTTTGAGCCTCGCATTGGGCTCTATTTTTGGCAGCTCAGAGCCTGGAGCCTGCTTCAGATCTTGTCTCTCTTTCCCTGCCCCTCCCCTGCTTGCGCTCTCTCCCTCTCTCTTTCAAAATAAATAAATATTAAGAAAATGTTTTTAATTGATCAATTTTCAACAATGAATTATGGCCAGACTATCACAAAATACATTATTATATAGATATTTGGTTAAGTTAAAGGAATTTTTCCTACCTGTTAAATATCACACAGAATTTCCAGTGAAATTTATAGATCAAATTCATCTCAAATGGCCATTATAAAATTAAAAGTCACCAGAACAATTATTTTATTAAAAAATACTTTTTAGCTAACTAACCATAATCCCTTCCAAGAATATTCTGTAATTCTCCTAGAATAACTATTTTGCTGCCTGTTGCCCTTACATTGGCTTTATTGTCTTCCCATTAAAATATGCAGAAGCCTAAAGTGCAGCACATACACTAAGTTCCCTTCCAGAAGGAAAGTCTGATTTTGTCTGGGAGCAGCGCTGTGTGATGCGGCTCATTCCAGTTCAAAGAGGATAAAGCCAGCGCAGGTTAATGATGTGTCATAGCATGGCGTGGTCAGAGTTAGGACACCTTGTTTTCAAATATGGCTTCTCTTCCACCAAAACGAGAAAGAAGCTCTTCTTATATTTTCATTTAACATGGGAGTGCCTGTCTGGCTCAGTCCCTAGAGCGTGCAACTCTTGACTTCACAGTTGTAGGTTCAAGCTCCACACACACTGGGTTTAGAAGTTACTTAAAAATAAAAATTTTAAATACATATTAGAAAAAAAAAGATGGCGTGCCTAGGCCAGGAGTGCTAGAAAGGATCTGCAGTTAGATCAGCGGAAAGGACACAGGAGGGGTCTGTCTCACACAGCTGAAGCTAGCATTGCATGCTTCTTTCACGTGGCCTGCTCTCATTCACTCTAAAAGTAGCCTGCCATCACCCTCTCTGTCCATGTGGGATTAGTTTGGTCAGCTGGTCTCCAAGGTCTACAACTCAGCAGGGTGTCCCACCTTCTAACAAGTAGAGCACACAGAGCCGGCAAATAGGGGCTTTTGCAAAAGGCTGCACCATTTCACCCAGAAGACTGAGACTGTGCCATTCAAATGAGCCTCATAGAAGACACATAAAAAATATAAATCTGGGAATACAATGAGGTTTCAGACTCAGAAATGAAATGCTCATGGTTACTGTAGAAAGAGCAAGTTAGGGAAATTAATTAGCTCACTTAGAAGCCATTTTTCCCACATCTTTTAATAATACTTTTTCATCCTGTTAATCATGAATTCTGACCTCAAAAAAAAAAGGGTTTTCTAATTTCCAAATATTTCCTAAGTAGCATATGGAAGTTGAACTTGCCTAAACCTCTGGAAAAACATGAGTCCACCAAATTCGCTAGTTCAAAGTAAAATTTACTGGGGCGCCTGGATGGCTCAGTCAGTTGAGCATCCAAATTCGGCTCAAGTCATGAGGGTTTGTGGGTTCGAGCCCCACGTCGGGCTCTGTGCTGACAGCTAGCTCAGAGCCTGGAGCCTGCTTCAGATTCTGCACCTCCCTCTCTCTCTGACCCTCCCTTGCTTGCACTGTCTTTAAAAAAAAAGTAAAATTTACTAGTCATAAGTGGATACAGTATGACTTCTATTATAATTCCTACTCTTTCATTCTAGGTGATATTTTTAAACTGATAGTTTTTAGGTTCTATGAGGGATCTCTAGACACTAACTTGGAGCCTTCAAAAAAATTTGGTATTTAACATTTGTTTGTAATACTAAAGATGTCCTCTTTTCAGAAAACCTTATACCTGTGCTTTATCATAAGAGCTTTATAGGAAAAAAAAAAAAGCAAACAGTTGGTTGTTCATACGCAGCATCCTATCGCTTTTAGGGCATTTTATGTCACACGAACTGAGGATGTTTTACAAATAAACATCATACCGTGTACTTCATTTAAGCAAGCGTTGAGTGCTGACAGGTAATGGAAACTGGGTACACACGGAGGCTGACATTCTCCAGACCACGAACATGTTCAGTCACAATGCTCACCTTTCTGTTCAGTATAACTGAACTCTAATTCCAAGATGAAAAGTTGGTTTTTAATAGATTTTTCAAGTGTACAAGTGAAAAGTATGGCTGAGGGTGGCTTTGCGCGGCCTGGGTCACCCTGACCTGGCCAACCAAAGTAGCCTGGCTGCTTCCACTGCTCTCTGGCTGCTGTGTCAGAGCAGCGCTTCTCAGACAACTTGCTGACATTGCAGAGAAAGTCCGGCATGCTCAGGTGGGCGGGGGCCGACAGCACATCACAGTGAAAATGCCCCGGCTCCCTCACGCCGGGGTGGTGTGCTGTTGTGCAGAGATGGCTGACTGAGGAGTCAGGGTCCTGGGGCTCTACCGGCCACCACTCTGGGCAGGTGGCGGAGTGGATGACAGGGTGGCAGCGCAGAGGACCAAGCCCAGCCAAGCCCCAGAGACATCAGAATAAAACACGCCACGAGTCAATGAAACCAGCTGGGAGCAAAACAGGAAGAGAGGACTCAACCTACAATATATCTCCCAAATATTTTATGTGAGTACACGTGATCACACAGGGGATCAACAATTACATTGATCACTGTAGAGAATGAAAACAAAAATGTGATAAACCACAAGTTACGTTACATTATTTCTTTCAAAGAAATTTAAAAAATGATATAAAAATAGTGATGATACAATAGCACAAACAGGCACTAAATACTTTGTTTAGAAGAACTTTTGGAAAGATGGTCAGAAGATAGAGAGGACAAAAATTATAGCAAAGAACTGAAAAAAACACAAGCAAGAAAAAACTAGGACAGAAATCCCTAAATGTGGCTAGACTAAACAAAATCTAGAAAATAATAAAAAAAAAAAACCTTAAAAGCTTTAAAAACTTAAATGCACATGTGCGCATACACACACAAACTAAGAGAAATGGCTGAGGTAACAGAAGAACCAAGACTAAGGATACCCAAGTCAAAGAATCCAAGGACTGACTGGGGTGGAGACGCAGGACCGTGGAAGGGAGTAGGAACCATGGTATAAACACTGGTGGCGGCTGAAATGCCATTCAGGAGTAAGTGTTAACTCAAAACAGCTACTCTGTAAGCCAAGCAAGGCTCTGTCGATGATGAAAAACTGATTCAGATAAATAGGTAATAATGATGTCTGATATCAGATCTTGGGAGAAAAAAGGGGCTTACAAAGAATCATGCAAAATGGGAAGAAACAAGCCAATAACCAGCTAAGTATCCACCAAAGATGAATTTAGTCTTTGAAAAGAGTCGAACATTTAAATCTATAGGACCTGAGGGAACTTGTAAACAAAACCTATAGCTAAAAAGATAATTATATATTTCCAAATATATGAAGGCAAAGAGTAAAATGGCCTCAGTTATCAGGTTTAATGCTTAACTCTCTTCTTTTTACTGTTGAGATTTTTTTTTTTTTGCCGTAAAAAAGCTTCAAGATACCTATTTCAATGACTGTCATAAAAATTCTTGCCCTCAGTCCTGTTCTCATGATAGCCATTACACACCGTCCCTAAACATATTGAGAATATAAAGTTAATTCGGGCTTCATGGTCACCACAGGCCTTAGGTTTGATTTTTCATTTCCTGTTATTATTGACACAATTTTTAAGCTTTATTTCTAGGCCTTCAAGAAGCAAATACAAGAGGCTTCAGCAGTACTACACATTATCATTATTTATAGTTTTATTATATTAGTGAACATAATTGTTTCCCAAAGTGATGTTTTAAGACATAACTAGGTTTTATAGAATGAAATATAATTTTAAGCACCTAGTTGACCGATAGTCCCAAAATGTACACTTACAAATAGTAGAACAAATATGGGAAAAGTACTCACTTCAACAGTCTCAATTTTTCCTTCATGGGGATGTGGCGTTCTTGGGTATATATCAACAAGATGTGGTGATGAATCAAAATGTAATCTTTTGAGATTTCTTTTAATAATATCTTTATAATTCAAGGCATCAAAATTAGTCTTCCATAATAAGACCTGTAAAAAATTAGTACATTGGCAGTTACCCACTTGCATGTAAAAGCAACAGAACTGATTAAAAAAAAATAGACATAATTGTCTTTTAAAATAGTCAGGAAGGTTAGTTGTGTATTTCAACAATACTATTTTTTAAGAGTGGAAGGGAGAGATTTAGCACTTTAAATTGCTCTCATGACCAATTTAAAATTCATGCTAAGAAACAACTTACTACCTTAAAATTCTCTTTTATTTTTTCAAAGTTCAAAATCATGTTTTTGGCTTGATAGTCTACTTTATTCAATAAATCTGCCTATATATGACTTCGAGTTATTTCTTAAAAATGCAGATTTGCTACAGTAACAATTTATATTTACCATCCTTGAGGAGCTTAACATTTGAAAAACCAGATATAGAGATAAAAGACAAGGCCTAGTTCAAGTGGAAGTCTCACACCAGTACTGGAATCTCAGGAAGTTACATGTACAATTAAGTGTCCAGATGAGCTGCTGTCTGAGTTCCAGACAGTATCAGAACTGGCACCATTTCAGCTAGGAGACAGCAGACTTCCTGGCATTAAATTAAAATATACACTCATTGATAATTGTCCTAACATATACAAAACAGCTGGCTGTAAAAACCTTAGCCGACATCTTGGATTCCTTTACCCGAACCAAACCAGAGAAGGAGCTGGAAGATTTACAAACCTGTGCATCTGCACCTCCGGAGCTAAACAGCTCTCCACCTTTTGAAAATGAAACAGTAAAGACAGGTCCCTAAAAAATAAAGGGAGATTTTTACTCATGGCCAGGAAGACTATATTTATCATACTATTCTATATAGCCTATTTATGCAATAAGTCTGATAGAACATATCCAGTTGCTGGCAACTAATGTAGGCAGAATAAAGATAAAGCACCAACCCAATTATATTTAAATACATAGAAATGATACTAGATTTACAAAGCAATACTAATAAAAATATGAAAATACACATTTTTCCCTTTAAGGAAAAGCTTGTACATGTTAATAAGTTAATAAGAATGTCTCTGTGGTTAACTCTCCAACTCTTAATTTCAGCTCAGGTCATGATCTCATGGTTCGTGAGTTTGAGCCCCACACCGGGCTCTGCGCTGACAGCACAGCACAGGGCCTGCTTGGGAGAATCCCTGCCTGCCTGCCTGCCTCTGTCTCTGTCTCTTTTAAAAACTAAATAAATAAAAATTAAAAAAAAAAAAAAGAACCTTCTGGCTTTGAACTCTTAATTCAGAATAACAAATCACTAACAGAAACTGAGTGAGTCTGTAGGTGAGGTGACCACGACAGGCTTCACTGAGTCCTCCCTTCACAAGGGCAACAGTGAGCCACTGCAAGTTCTGCCAGCAGGACACAGACAGGAGGAGCGCTGTGACTGCTGAACACTGAGGTCACAACTGTGAGAGTGATGAACAGGAGTAAGAATGAATGGTTGGAGCCAGTTAAGAAATTGCTGCAATTATCTCAATGAGAGGTAGTGAGAACCTGAAATTAAGCCGGGACTATGGAGTTAGATAAGTCACAAGACATCTAAGGACATTAAAAACAAACACAGGATATTAATGCTTTTCCTATAAAAGAAAAATTTGGGGAGGGCATCTTGCATTTTTCTTCAAGTAGATCATCACACAGACTTAGGTTATTATAGCCTCGTGAATAAAGTCTAAAGAGACTGTGAAAAATTCCATCATTGTGTATAGTGTTTTTCTCCTAAAATATTGTGCTTATCTTTTTTTTCTATTATTCTGTACTTCTTCCATGGATATTTTAATCCTTGACCACTTTGATTGGTTGTTTATTCAGCCTAAATCCATGGATACACCTATGTCTGAGCTGGTTAGTGTCTATTTCTGCTTCGCTCTAACACAGCTGCGGGACCAATGATAAAGCAAAGCAGGAAGCCAGGCAGGATATGTGAAGGCAGAAAGAAGTCCTTCTCCCCCAGACCACAAAGCATATTCTATTTCTGGAGATAAGCAGCTTATACTTGGTTAAAAGGAAGTACCTAGTACATCTTAAAAAAAAAAGAGAGAGAGAGAGAATGCAGGATGCATTCTAAAAACTTTAGAGAAGTTTGACTATTTACCCGGAAAGGACACCTACTTTATACACTTACAGTTTTTATTTGGTGCACATTTGCTGATTAATGTGTGCGTGTGTGCATGTGTGTGTGTCACTGAACAGGCTCAATAAATAGCGAGGTTCTTCCCCACAAGATTCTAAATCAACTGAATAATAAAACACAAGAATATCATCTTTCTTACTAGTAAAGGCTTATAAGGAGAATATGTGGCTTTACCTGTGGGCAGATGGGCTTTCTAGAACTGAATCCCAGAATGAGTCAGATTTGAGTACCTAGTCATAGGCAAGACAGGACGAGGGCAGGCCTGCCCATAAGAAATATCAGAAAAATGCTGAGGACAGGCTCCTAAGAGTAGAAGGCTCAGGGCTCTACTCATTGAATTTCTCCTTCTAAACTCACCAGTGAAACTAGTGACGAGGAGAGGGTGTGAGAGGCTCAGTGTCAGAGCTATGGGACAGCCCCCACACGAAGGGAAAGACCAGAAGTAAGGAAAATGCTTATCCACCGCCACTTGACCAGTCAAACCTGTATTACCTACTGAGGAAGACAGCAGTGGAGGATTAATTTCACAGCCATCGAAAGACACACAAGGATTCTGACAAGAATTACAATAAACAATACTTCTAAGAGTTGCTTCCACTGGATAAAAACAAAGCCCTGAAAGCAAACATTTTTTTGTGTGTGTGATACCTGCGACGTGTGCTACACTTGGAAAGATAATAAAGACACGTTAGAAAATGGATCAACACTTTAAAATATATATTAGTTTTTAAAAAGCACAAATCTTAGTGTCAAGTACCGTATGTCCTTGAAGTGTATATATGAGCCTTCCTTCTAAGAGATCCAGAATCTTCAGTGTGCTATCTGAAGATGCAGTGATGAGATAGTTACCCGATGGATGGAATGATACACAGTTAACTCCACCGCTGTGAACTGATTCATAGAAAATAAAAGCAAAAAGTTCAGAGGACAATCTTTAATTCTAAAGTTGTTCTTTTGCTCTATGAGCAATACTAGGCTGGAAATAACAATCAATTAGAGACAATGTCTCCACAACACCAAAATTCCATGTAGCTCACTAAAACAAGTTAGTAGTTTGTCATCATATAGCTTAAATTTCCAGCTAGTGAGACAGAATCGCTTTAAAAGTGAACGTGTGATATCAAAAGATGAGCTTGTCAACCGCATAACTATAAACTCTTCAGATGCATTACCTATATAATGTAACCAACAACTGATTACCACCAGCTCATGTAAGGTATACAACCTAGCCTTAAATGAAATTTCATAGCCAATTAGTGGCTTGAGGCTCAGGGGTAAAGAGTGTGGGAATATATTTGCGGGAGCACATAGTGTTGCCAGCGTGTCCGAGAATTCATTTCTGGACATCAGCCTTCCAATAGGAGGCAATATGACACAGCAATCAGAAGGCTGTTCTTCCGAGTGCTTTGTAAACAGAAAGCCCCACATTGGCTCCATCTGTTATTTTAGTCCACGTTAGTTACCCGCCTTAAGCCTTAATTTCCTTATCTCTAAAATGCGGACAATAACAACAACAACAACAATAAAAATATTCTTTAGGGCTGTTGTAAGGATTTAGCATAGTGTCCGCCACATGGTAAATATTATACTTATTTTAAAAGGAAAATGTGGATTTAATAGAAATCCAATAAAAAAAAACAAGAAATCGATTCTTTTCTCTTCTAGCTTCAATACAGAGCCACAGTAGGATGTCGTTTTCTACTAATTAAAACACCTATTTGTGTTCACAGAACCCCTTCTGATTCAGAATTCAGAGTCCATTTCTGTCCCTGACCTCTAACGTAATGCAGATAGCCAACATGGGAACATCTTGAAGTAACTTTTTTAACAGCACTGGCATCATCTTTAAGGTCCCCCACCTCCCTCCCCACTGTGACATCCACGCCAGGTTCTCAGACCACGCTGTTGATGGAACTAACTATTCTCTAGTCAATTCAAAGGCAGCCCCTGCCTCTCTTTAAGAGAAGCATAGGTTGTGGGTTTAGGAGTTTCCCGGAGTAGGCCAGGCATCCCCTGGGTTCTGTGGTCATGGAAATTGGTACCTTGATAATGCTGGAGCAATTTATTTACTCTTATATCCCAGATTTTCACGGTATGATCAGAACCTGCTGAAGCTATGCATGTACCATTAGGGTTAAAATCCACAAAATTTGCAAACCTAGAAGGGAAGAATAAGATAGTCTAATATTTTGATTTCTTTACCTTCAGATTTCTTTATTCGAACCTAATAATTAAATATCTCTTTAGCAGACTAACCCATATAAATGCACAAAGAGAATGAACTTACCCTACAGAATCTGAGAAGTTATTAACACACTGCTTATTTGTGGTATCCCAAATTTTAATAGTTTTATCTTCACTACATGATACAATTAGCCTTCCATCAGGTGAAAATCTGGAAAGCACAAGAAGACTATCTTTGTGAAAGGCTCCTGACAATCACCCTCAGCCCCTACACACACACACTCACACACACACACACACACACCAGACTGTACATACTAAATACTAGAGACCACTGTTACTACACCATGCAGGAAAGTCATATCCTACAACCATCTTCTCAACTAAAAATAAGCATAACAAAATATAAGCACAACAGACCATTAAAAAAATCAAAGTATACTACATAGACCAAACAAGTTTTTTTCCTTTTATTTCTTTATTTAAATAATTTAGTTTTATGGCACCTGTTCTAGGTCTTCAATTCAACTTTGCCCCCCTTCCAAGCCAAGTGCCTTGTTGTTGTTGTTGTTTGTAAGTATTCTTTATCTCTTTCTTCTATTTTTGTCATTTGCTGGTATTATCCAAAGACCTAAGAGAGCCTTTTACTATTCATCCCACTAACCCTGTACTAAAGCTTTTCGGAAGAAATGAATTGGCATGTTAAGAATTAAAATTAAATTATATTACCAACAAAAGCATCAACTCCCCAAGCCAGTGGCTTCCTGTACCTTGGGAGGCCCAAGGTCTCTAGTGGACAGCTCATTTATACAGAACTGAAGCTTCTGACTCATGGACACACCTCTCATCTACACGTCCCATTAAAAACAAGTGAGTGCATTCTCAGACATCTCATCTACTGTTTTTATGCACTCTCTTCCCTTAAGAACCTTTCCAAAGCTAGTTCTTTTCCCCTAAGTGGTAGGAGAAAAAGAGAAGAGCAGAAGACCAAGAAAGAAACTGAATATTTTTAGACCATTAGGGAACTATGAATAGTATTTTTATTATTAATATTTTAGTAATAACAAAAACCAAAAAAAGACAGACTTAGGTCATAGACTGATTATGTTTCAATTTTATTTGTACTTTCCCTGTATGCCCAGATTACAATAAAGGTCATCAGTTAAGGGTGTGGATTACAATCAAAGGGATTTTCTTGTTGTTCTTTCTCTCTCTCATCTCCTCCCTCTTTGTTCTTAAGGCTGACCTAAAGATAATTCTTCCTGACAGAAATTTTGAATTTGTCATTTATGGATTTACCATATATATAAAAAAGGGAAGCATTAATTAAGTTCTTTGTGAAATAATCTTTTAAATTTGGGAAAGTAACCTTGCAAGAAAATATCTCCCCAGCTGGGTAGTTCAGTATGATTTCATACTACATAATATGTTATTAATCTTTTCCTCCAGAAAATATGTGAGAAAGATTAACATATGAAGGACAGTATTATAGAAATGCTTCAAGTAGATGAAGCATATGATACACAGACCCTGGGAAAGAAAAACCTATTCAGTGTCCTCATGAAAATATAATAATACATAATAATGCAATTAGTACAAGGAATCAGACTGCTTCTTAATGTTACCTTTTTTAAATGTTTATTTATTTATTTTGAGAGAGAGAGTGAAAGAGAATGTGAGCAGGGGTGGGGCAGGGAGAGAAGGAGAAAGGGAATCCCAAGCAGGCTCTACACTGTCGGCACAGAGCCCAACACAGGGCTTGATCCCATAAACCATGAGATAATGACCTGAGCTGAAATCAAGAGTCAGATGCTTAACCCCCTGAGCCACCCAGGCACCCCAATAAGTTATCTTTTAAAAATTACTTAATGTGACTATTTTACATAGTATTTCTATTTAAAATAGAAATACGTGATCCTTACATTTTAAGAAAGCAATGATAATTTTAATAAAATGGAGCGATCAAATTAAAAACAAAGTATAAAAATACCATTGACATCATTGGCCAAGTACCACCACCTCCATTATCATCATTATCCCGCCTATATTTATTGAGCACATATGTCCTAGAATGGTTCTTAACACATTACCCATAACAACTTGTTTAGTCTTCAAAATAATCCTACTAAACGGGTGCTACTAGTAGCCTCATTTTACAGGTGAACATGCCAAGGCCTATGAAGGAATCAGTAAACCACCAGTCACAGAGCCAGGAAGATTTGAACCAGGCAGTCTGGTTCCACAGCCAAACCTCTCAGCCACTCTGCCTAAGTCCCTGACAGAAAGGAAACTTTCTTCAACTGGCTAAATTATTTATAGCACAGAAGTTTAGTGTGGCTTCTGGGTAACCAGAGAAGTTCTAAAATGAGGGAAACCATGAGGCACTGCTCTTAGGAGGCTATGGGACTGAGCTCTCCCTGACAGGCTAACCACCAGACTATCCTTCAATAAAACCCTGTCTGGGCTGCCATACACTGTCAGTGTCCCTGGAGAGTTTATTCATTCATTCAAATATTTACGGTGTACCTGCAAAACCAGGCACCGGGCACTGTCCTGGGCAAACGGAGTAAAGTGATGAAACTGGTAAGATCCCTGCCTTCATGAGCTTTTCATTCTAGGAGCACACAGTATCGTTTTAGATAGTGTTAAGAAAAGAGTTTGAAACAAAAAAAGGTGCCAATTTGTCAACAGAAGTTACACAGAAGCAACAGGATTTTAAAGAAACTTGTGAATTAAGAAAAGGAGGTATCTTGGCTGACTAGAAATTCATCCTGAGCAGGAGGGGCTATAGCCCAGGAGAATTTCTAGGTGCTAAAGAAATGAAGGTGATGTGAATGTCAGGTAAGTAGAGGGTCAGGATGGAAAAAACCTGGTGTGGGGCGGGTTGGGGGCTGTTCTACCCCACTCAACATGACCAAAAGGGGTCTGGGGGTTAAGCCTGTCCCCTCCTCTGGACACCATATTATAATGCCTGCATATGTTCTCTATATATGTGTTTTATTTTGTTTTCAGGGGGCAGTGGTCATGGGAAGGGCTATAAGTGAAGATGATGGTTTGTATCTTCTCCCCTTTTATTTTAAATTAGATGCATCAAAAATAGATTAGCACCAATAAAACAGGCTTCTCTTTGCCCTGACTTTGGTCAGTAAAGGACAGTCCTTTCTTTTGTCAGGGCTTAAACAACATCTAACTAGGTTATCAATTTTAAAAATGTTAAGAGGATACAAAATTTCTACTGAGACATCAACAGATTTCTAACTCTCTAATTCAGCACCACTCAACCACCTTTTAAAACTTCCAGAAAGTGTGTCATGGAGATGGACATTATATTAGTCAATAGTGACTGACAGATTAGCAGACATGAACTGTCTTAGGCATCTGGGAAGTTAACTGAACTATTGTTCAATCTCTTAAATATACTGGTACTTATTTGAGAGAATCAGGAAACTACTGAACTTTCTTCTAGAAAAACTGGTTCACAGGTCCTTGAGAATAGCCCAATTATATAACAGAAGTTCTTTAACTTGGGATATATGGAGTTCATCCAACTGTAAAATTGTATTATCAAATGCACAGCCATAGAATTATTCACATCTTAGAGAGCCAAAGGAGTCCATGAACCATGATAAGTTTCAAAGTGCTTTCATAAGAAATCAAAATTTTCCTGTGGAAATCTCTTACCATTGGAATAAATAGTCTGTAAAATAACATTTCCAGCCCTCAAACCTCTGACAGCACTGTGCCACGTCCACTGAGAAATAAATAATTAGTAATTGGTACTTTGAAGCCAGCAGCTATTCAATAGGAAAGAGAAGCAGTAAAAAGTAGTGGAAACAGACTGCCCAGAACACCGTACCATCCTGAATTCGAGGGCCAATTCTCTAACTGTGACCTTGTGAAATTCAAAACCACAGTGGCCATCGTTTTCTATTTGTATAATGAAGGTGTTTGGACTGCATTCAGAACTAAATTTCATAGACTCATTAAAAAAATATATTGGCAGTCTCAGAGTTTGCTTTGGTAGGATTTTGTGTTTACACACTGAAGGTGAAGTTCAAGGCAATAAGCAAAACATTTATGCTTTTTCAAGTGTTGGTCAGCATCAGAAGAGGACCCATCTGTTAATCGCAATAACAGGATTCATTCCTACAGCTGCTGAGAGACAGAAAGCAGATGAAAGAGATATAAAAAAGACTTAAGTATGCTATGAAACATGCTAATTATTTGTTGGGTCATTTACCATTTATATGCCCAGACTTCTCTCCTGGGATCTCCACCCATAAGTACCACTGCCTACTGGGCGTCTCCTCTTGGATATCCTGTAGGCACCCCCAACTCTGACCTTGTCCAAATCTGACCTCATCATCTTCCTCCCTAAACTGTCCTCCAATGCTCCTTTTCTCAGCAAACAGTCCCTCAGGCCAGAAACCTAGGAGTCATGCTCTGTGCCTCCTCTTCCTCCTCTCACCCCCACACTGTGGTCCGTCATCAGGCCCTGTCTCTTCACACCACAGTGGGAACTAATGTCTTACATCCTCCACAAGCAACAAAAATGATCTTTTTAAACATTAAATCCTAGTTCTCTGATTAAAACCCTTTGATGTTTTTGCATTTCCCTTGGGAAAAAGCCTGGCATCCTTACCACCGCTTACCAGGTCCTCCAGTGTCTGCCCTCCTGTCCCTTCACCACTCTACTCTTCCTGGCACACCCCCCTCTTCTCTCGGGTCCTAGCTCTTGCCTCGGGCGTTTCCTCGTGGGCTGTTCCCTGTGCCTCAGACACTGCTCCCTATTCTTTGTCTAGTTTAAAATACCTAAGAGGATTTTACTCATCCTGCAAGTCTCTGCTCAGTGTCACTTCCTCAGGAAGACTTCCAGACTGCCACCCCCTGTCCCCCTGTAGGTTAGTTCCTGAGCATGTGTTCTTAGAGTAGCTCGTGTTCCTACTTAGGTCAGCCTTGCAACCAGGCATTCTGTTTACTTCCCCAACACATGTAAGCTCCAAGAGGACAGAAACCACGTCTGTCTTGCTCACTGTTGCATCCCCGGACACCATGCATGCATGGAGTAGGTCCCTAGTAAATATTTAAGGCATTTAAAAAAAATGTGTCTAAGATATTTGGGTCTAACTTAATATTAGAGCCAATGAAAGCTGATGTTTAAAATCACAATTTGTTATGCAGCATGACTATACCTAATGACATCTAATTGTATGCTTTAAAATGGTTAACATGGTAAGGTTGATTTTATACATATATATACATATACACATATATGTATTATATTGTAAGGACGCAGATCTGAAACTGACTCCATGAATACCTTTAACATTTCTAAGGGCAGGCCTAAAGCTGGAGGTTAAGACTAGTCACGCCCTACGTGAGGGTCCTGGGCCCACTCTGTGATTGGTCAATACTCTAGGTGTTGTGATTGGCTCCCACCAAAAGTATCAATGAATGGTTAAACCTGCTGTCAATATACCTGTGTCCCCATTTCCTGTAACTCTCCCTTCCCAAACTCATAAAAGCCCCTATCCCGCCATGCTCGGGGCTCGCTCCACGCGGATCCAGAGTGTTGGTGGTCTGTGAGCCTGTGCGTATAAGCCCGTAATAAAACCGCCCTTTGCTTTTGCATGTGTGACTTGGTCTCTCAGTTAGTCTCTGGTTTTTGGGGGCGATATTAAAATCTGGGTATAACAATATGTATATTTGTCATATCCCTATAAAGAAAACTCTCTGCAATTCAGATGGTCAGGGATCACTTGTAACACTACTAATAACTGAAAATTAAAGGTAGATTTTTCCCCTAAAAATTAATCCTGGAAAAGCAATACTGTTGGACGAGTTGTCTCAATAGCCTCTACTTATTTTTGATTGAAGACAATATAAAAAAGCACACCTTATCCAAGAACACACATTATTTTTAAAAATACAGGGCTATAATAATTTTACCTATTAGAAAATTTCTTTGCCACTAAAAAAGATAATATTTCCCATATGTATGTGTGTATATATGTGTGTATATATACATATGTGTATATATATAAAATGATCAATGCTTTTTTATTACTCACTAAAGAAAAGTTGAATGTTAGAAAAAGGGAAATACAGTAAGTAAAGAAAGTCCAGAGTGCCAGAGTGCCATCACTCAAAATCACACTTACCATTGTATGTATAACAGATACTTTATAGAGTTCTGAATTTTCCTCCCAACCCCAACATGAACATTTTCATGTCATTACTTGCATACACTCCCTTTTTAATAGCTACACAATAGTCTACAATTTTTAACTGGTTTTTTTATTTTAAAAAATTGGCTCTTTCCAATATCTCACCATTATAAATTATACTGAAAGCAATATCTTTAAGTACAAAGCTTTTTCTTTTGCATACATAAGGGTATTTAGAATATAATTCCAGTTGTGAAGTCACTGCACCAAAGACATCTGAGACAGTTTGCAAATTGATTTCTAAAAAGACTATACTAATTTATATTTTAAAACCATGAATATTTTTCTAATAGATAGCATACCTTGAAAAGATTTCTGTGAACATAGCAAGCTAGCTATTCACCACCTCTTACATGAAGAGGCACCATCTCTATGCCACAGAGAGTTGGCCTAGGCTCCAAGAACAAACTTATGGTAAGCACTAAGCACAGACACAGAATTTTAATTACTTAAGTCCATGGTATACATTTAAAATTCAAATACTACAGGGAACAACAATTGCTCTGCTGACCCTCAACATTTATTTAAATACATTGCTCATATAATAGGAGGAAGAGCGGTATCACTTGAACAATTTTTAATGTTTAGTTGTTTAATTCATCTACAAATTTGGTAAATGTATGGTATGCAATAAAAACCCCACTTATATGCTTCCCAATAGAAAGCTAGTTATTTTATCTTTATATTAAACAGTCCATCCAGTTCCCCACTGATTGGAAATGCTATGTATCATAACACATACATGGCTTCTAGTCTTTCTATGACTTATTTTCCTAATACTACACAATTATCACCATATTTTAATTTCTATAATTTTATTTTTTTTAAGTTTATTTATTTTGAGAGAGACAGAGACAGAGAGAGCACGAATGCATGTGCACAAAAGGGGGAGGGGCAGAGAGAGGGAGAGACAGAATCCAAAGCAGGCTACACACTGCCAACACAGAGCCCAATGAGGGGCTCAAGCTCACAAACCAGGAGATCATGACTTGAGGTCACAAACCAGGAGATCAAGAGTCAGATGCCCAACCGACCGAGCCACCCAGGCATCTCTAATTTCTATAATTATATACTGTGTTCTGAGAGCTCGTTGGACAAGTTTCTTCTTATTCTTTTTCTTGTCATCTTTTTTCTTGGCTATTCTTGCACATTTAACTCAACCATATGAATTTTGAAATTGGCTTGGTAGGCTTCACTAAATTCCTTTACAGAACTTCTAGACAGAGAGTAATGGTTATCAGACTAATTCTTCTACTATAAACAATCATATAACCAGGCAAAATATACGAAGCAACTGTTTTTAAGCACTGCAGTACACGGCTGTGAATCTTTAGAGGCTGATAACATATATGAGGTGAACACCAAGTCTGTCCCAGATTTCTACCTGGGAGCATTTTCCAAACCACAGAACAAAGATGGAGAGCTCAAGGAGACAGCAGCTGTCCAGCTGGGCAGAGGAGACAAAAATCAGAATGCAGAACTGGGTTAAAGGGCTGGAAGTTTGAAGACAGGGTGTGAGAGAGGAGCTATGAAGAGTAGAACCCCAAAAAATCTGCCTCCGAGGCCCCCTGAGTCTGGCCCAAAACGAAGCTGCTTATGCTCTGGGAAACAAGGCTTGGCAGAGAACAAGCACTGGAGACTATGAGCCCAACAAAGACACCAGAGGTTACACAGTACTGAGAGATGGTCACGTTCTGGGCAGATTTTGCTGAATGCTTCAGGCATTTGGTGGAGTCGCCAGAAAGGCCACTAGTACTATTGCCCAAGTGTCAAAGCTACTCTAAATCCATGCCAAAACTAGTCTAAATCCAAGCCTCAAGAGAATCTAGGTAACCGCTCACCAGACCAAAACTCAAGACTTTTCAGTGATGAGAGAGAGAGTCATCCATGTTCCCAAACACTTAGTAATGTTTGGGCACACAATTAAAAAAAAAAAAATCAGAAAAACATAGAAAGAAGCAGAGAACTTGGACCTAGATGGGACATAGATGTTAGAATTAGCAGACTAGAACTTTAAATAATTATTATAAATATGTTTAGGATTTAAAGGAAATGATGGGCATAATGAACAAACAAATAGGGGACCTAATCAGAGAAATGGGTAAGCTTACAGTAGATTAGACATTGCTGGAATAGACATACCAGGAAGCTAAAGACAGGCCAACACGCACTATACGAACTGAAGCAGAGAAAAAACTTGTGAGAAAATAAGCAGAGTCTCAGTAAACTATGGGATAATATCAAGATTCAACATATGTGAATTTGGAATGCCAGAAAAAGATGAGAAAGAAACGAGGGCAGAAAAATATATTAGAATAAGCAAAATTTTTCCGAATGTGATAAAACTATCAATCCTTTTATCTACATAGTTCCATAAGCCATGAGAAAAATATACAAAACCATACCCAAACTCATTATGGTCAGACTGCTTAAAAAAAAAAAAAAAGAAAGAAAGAAAGAAAGAAAAGGAAAGGGAAAAAAAAGGGAAAAAAATCCTAAAAGCAGCAAAAAAAAAAATGCATTGCATGTAGGGGAATAACAATAAAAATGACTGCTGCCTACACATTAAAAAAATGCAAAGCAGACAATGAAAGGATATCCCTTAAGTCCTAAAAGAAAATTTATACACCAAATTAGAATTCTACATCTCAGCAAAAATATCCTTTTAAATGGATAAACAGGGGTGCCTGGCTCAGTCAGTTGAACGTCCAACTCTTGATTTCAGCTCAGGTCATCAACTCACAGTTGTGAAACTGAGTCCCACATCAGGCTCTGTACTAGGCGTGGAGCCGGCTTAAGATTCTTTTTCTCCCCATCGGTTTGCCCCTTTTTCTAACTTGTGCTCTCACTCTCTCAAACTTAGATAAGATAAAACAAAACAGGGGCGCCTGGGTGGCTCAGTCGGTTAAGCCTCCGACTTCGGCTCAGGTCAGATCTCACGTTCGTGGGTTCGAGCCCCGCGTCAGGCTCTGTGCTGACAGCTAGCTCAGAGCCTGGAGCCTGCTTCCGGTTCTGTGTCTCCTTCTCTCTCTCTGCCTCTCCCCCTCTCATGCTCTGTCTCTCTCTGTGTATCAAAAATAAATAAAACATTTTAAAAAAATTAAAAAAACAAAACAAAATGGATAAACAAAAAGAGCGAGTTCATCACCAGGAGATCGACACTACAAGAAACAGTACCTGAAGTTTTTTAGGTTGAAGGGAAATGATACCAGTTGGAAACTTGAATCTATTTACACAAAAGATTAAGAAGTGCTGGAAAAGGTAAAAATGAGGGCAAATATAAAGATTTTTTTTGTTTCTTATTTAAAAGAAATAAATTGTAAGCTTATACCATATACAAGTATAAAATTGTTGAGAGTTGGGAAATTGGAGATAACTTTTTATAATTTCCGACATTAGAACTTTTATAAGTTCTAGTGTTATATATAAAACTGCATAAATTAATTCAAAAGTAGACTGTGATATATTAAGGATGTAGATTGTAAACCCAAGACAAAGAGTAAAGCTAAAAAGCCCAAAAAGGAGATAAAATGGGATACTAAGAAATAACCAATCCAAAAGAAAGGGAGAAAGAAATAAATGGGACAAATAGAAAACACAGAGTAAGATGGCCAGAGAGGCTCTGCGGTTTCTCATAAATCACTAATGCCAAAGTAAGAAAACAACTGATTAAAAAAAAAAAAAAAAAAACCAAAACACAACCACAAGACACCAGCGAGATAAAGGCATTCCATTAAGGCTAGGCACGCTCAGTGCAAAATTATCAGTCTGAACAGGGAACAGCCAAAATGGAAAAACAGTGATGTCCCATAAACATTCTCCATCATAACATGCAGGTACAGTCCTCAAGCTTTTGATATTAAAAATCCACGGAATGACTCTTCCTTGAAGAAGTCCATGGAGAACTCCTACCAAAGCTACCTGCACACCCTCACGGATTCATTTTTGCACAACTCCTCTGAGCCTTCCCCACCCCACTATGACACTGCAGTGCTTCTCACACTGTGGGACTCTCCACCTCACTAACTCCCTCCCTCAGAGTCACCTGAACAGAGACGTCTTCCCTGAGCCATGTGTAAAAGAGCACCTGCCAATCCCATCATTCTCTACCTTGTTATTCTACAGGGATTTCCTAGAGAGCACATATCACTAATATATTGTTTTATTGTCTATCTCCCTTTGGTAGAAGGAACTCCACAAGACTGGGAATTGTGTTTTGCTTTCTATGGTATCTACAGAATTTAGAACTATGCCTGTCAAGAGAATACAATCTGAATAAAATACTTATAATTCAAAGTCTAACAGGGAAGAGAGTCCTAAGCAGACTGGACCTCATAAACAGGACAATTCAGTGGCATAGAGGACTCGTAATAAGTGGGGCCTGGGAGAATCATAAACATTTCCTGGAAGAAGAGCTGCAGAGCAGGATGGGTAAGGGGGGCGGAATCGGGGCCATTCCAGGCATGGCGGCAGCTTGTGGAAAAGGCACACAGCACAGCAGAGCATCACACACAGAAGCAGAGTTCATAGTGCAGGAAGGGGATAGGGAAGGGGACGAAAGACAAGGTTGTGACAGGAAGGCAGAGCAGACAGGCCAGGGCAAGGAGACACCTGTACTCCTTGTACTGTACCTGAGCAACAGTACCAGGTTTGTATTTCACAAAGGTTTCTTCGGAGACAGCAGGGCAGTGGGGAGGGAGGAGGGGGAGTCGGGGGAGAGCGAAGGCAAATCTGTAGTCAGGAAGAACACTTAGGAGGTTATTGCAAAAGTCTCCACAAGAGCCCCTGATGCTACAACTTAGACTGGCATTGGGGGTGAAAACAAAACAGGTGTCTTGAGTGCACATCAATGGGTGCAAGAATAACTCTACGTTTCCCAAACTCTGCTCTGTTATCAAATCTTACAGAAAGTGCCTCTTAAAAAAAAAAGTGAGAACTTTTAAGGCTCATTTCTCTCACACACACACATGCACACACACAAACACAAGTTAATAAAACCAGGTATGACTGTATCTGGAAACCACACCATGTGATTAGATAGCAAGTCTTTCTTTCTCCAGCTTACAGCTCTGTGGTCCCCTGAATCAGGTCACGTCTTTGCCAACATGGCCCTCAGGAGCCACAGGCTTCAATAAGCCTAAGCGGTGCCTGGCTGGCTCAGTCAGAAGAATACAAGACTCTTGATCTCTGTGTCATGAGTTCGAACCCCATATAGGGTGGTACAGAGATTATTAAAATAAATAAACAAACTCAAAAAGAAAGGAAAAAAGAAATAAGCCTAAGGTAGCAATCCCAGGGGAAAGGGCTGCTGTTCTAACAAGACTCACTAACTCCTGTAGGAGTTGGTTCCAGATGGCAAGCCTGAGCTGAATGCCTCTGTCGGGACTGGCGATCAGAGCACGCCAGCACATATATAACATACAGAGGGACTGCAGGGGAGGGCTGGTTCCTCAGGGAAAGCTCGGGCCCCGTCACCAGAAAACAGAACAGATGCAAGGCAGACAGAAGCGCAGGGTTCCACTACTGCCTTCTCCTCTCTGACTGATGAGGGAAAACCAAATGTTGGGCTCTTCCCCGGTTTCTAAGTTTCTCCCCAGCTGATGGTGCTCATCCGGAGGAATGGCAGGCTTATGGCATCACACAGTCCTGAAGGCTGTATTTCTCATCCTCACAACAGTCCATTTAAGAAGCCTCATTACCCTCACCCCCTGCTGAGGCTGAGCGCTATGGACTAACTCACCCAAGGGTAACGATGTGGCACAGGTAGGCCTATGAATCTTGATCTATCTCATGCCAACCGTCTACAGCAGTCATGCTGTGGGTTGTAAGACCAATTTGTAAAGAGCTCAGGAACAATCATGCTTCTTCCCAATTATGCCCTCCAATGCCTCCATGTTACCAGGAGGATGAACTCCAAAGTCTTTTCAAAACACCCACGGCCCTGAGACTCCCCACCTTCAATCTCCCTCATCCCACTTTACTTCCTATGACAGGCAAGGGCTGAATAATTAACATTGCCGGAGCACAAAATGTTTTGCGGACAACTCCTACTGGTTCCCTCTGTGAATGGCCGGCCACCCCTCCCCACTGACTAGATGGCTGCAAGCCTTGTCTTCCCCTGCCGGCCCTCAGGGCTGGGCCTGCTGTGTCCCCCTAGGTGTTTCCTCACACAAGTCCAGCTCAATGTCCTACTGCCCTTCCTGCCTTGTGCATCATCTTCACATAGGAGACATCATTTTATACTTATTTTTTATTTTGTTTTGTTTCCGTTGAACTAACGCTCCGTGAGGCTAAGACTTCAGTTTTCATCTCTACCTACTTGACATGCAGCACAGATATGTGGTACACAGCGGGAACAGAAAACAAGACAAAACAACAGACAAACAAACAAGAGTAAACGCTTGGGAAAGACTGATCAAAACAAGCAATATTTTAAAGACCAAAGCTTTAAATTATTGGTGATGTTTTCAACCATTCACACATTCTTCTGTCTTATATTAGCAATACCTACTTTGCATTTCTTAAAAATATTTATTTATTCTTGGGAGAGCGCAAGCAGGGGAGGGGTACAGAGGATCTGAAGTGGACTGCACTGACAGTCTGACAGCAGTGAGCCCAACATGGGTCTCGAACTCACAAATGCAAGATCATGTATGGCCTGAGCTGAAGTTGGATGCTCAATCAGCTGAGCCCCCTAGGTGCTCCTTCTTTTGCATTTATATTATACATAGATGCTACAGTATAAGGACAAGGAATAAAATATCTCCTAGAATCTTCTACAGGAAACATACTCTCTTATCTGAACAGCTTGACAGGATTCCTTCTTGTTAAAACACGAAGAAATGTCAGCCACCATCATTCCATTAATCCCTTGGCTGCAGGAATGTTAGGCTAAACCTGTCAAATTTGCACTAATCAAGGTGACAAGGTTCTACACAGAAATGTCTCTTCATTCCCTCTAAATTGTATGACACTTATCATCAACCACCTTAAATTATTTAGGAAGAAAACAGACACATAGGACACATCGGATAAGTAATGGCTATTGTTCAATGGTTTTGCTTATGATGAGCTACCTGATGAGGTAACAAAAACCAGTGTCTTTACCAAACATCTCCAGAGTCAGCCCTAGCTGGGGCTAAATAATGGCTCCCAGTACCTGGCCCAGCTTTTGTGCCTCATCTGTTCTCTGGGCCTGATCCACTAGATGATAGATCTCTGTATACAACATCATTTAATAAATAAATGCAAGTGACTTGACCAGCCTCTTGGCATCCTCACATATGTCACCTCCTAGGTAGGAAAAATTACCAACTCAAGCTACACAGTATCTTTAAAAATGAAACAAGATTGAGATGTCCAATGACAATGAGGATGATGGTTACGATCTGTCTAGTGATTATTCTGTGGAAGCCATGATTCTAAATGCTTTCTGTATATCTACTCATTTATATACCATGACAACCTGTGTGGCAGGTTACTATTATCATCAGCCTAATTTTATAGGTAAGAAAACTAAGGTGCTGAGAAGTTAGGTAATCTTCCCGAAGGTCACATAGCGGGTAGTGCTGGGGCTGGAATTTTAACCTATTTATTTAGGTCCCAGGTCCATGTTCTTGATCACACAGCTATGTGCAATATACAGAAATAATACCTTCTGTATTTCTTTTAGCCAGAGCCAAAAGTAAGGAAAAAACTATTGGCTAAAAGTAGAACCTTTTTTCTTCTTCTTAGACTCACTGCCGTAGATTATAATCAACACCTGAACAATGTCCCACCAAGAGCATGAGATGTACGGCAAGACAGAGCTGGGCTGCCACTCCCGCACCGCCCCATCCTAGCTGGGGATGCCCGGCAAGTTGTTTCATACAGTGTGCACAGGGCCCGCGGGCCGCAGCCTGCACAGATTTTCCCCAGTGACCATGTCTATGCCAGCCCTCTTCTCTTAAGGGCTGTCCTCTCTGTCCACCCCCAGAACACAAGGGTGGTAGGCCCTCTCACCCCTCAGGCTGGGGTGACTGGTCTGTCAGGCACCTGGCTAACCTGTGACAACCACAGCATCTCACTCCCTGGTGAAGGGATGGGCACAGGATCCAAGCTGAGAGCTGCCCATTGTTCTTTTCTAACTGGAGGTAGGAACTTTTCCTGTCCAATCACACAGCTGTGAGGACTTAGGCCTAGAGCTGGCAGTGACCTCAACCCCAGGGCATTTGAGAGAGTAGAGCCACATGTAGACAGGCCTCGAGAGAGACCGAAGGCATTACACCCCCTGGTTCTCTACTCCAGGGTCACCAAACATCAGCCAATTAAACCACCTTGAGAGGAGAGAAGGAATTTCTTTGGGCTTTTATCACTTTCAAATAGACAAGTTCTGACTTTAACTCTGAAACTCCCTTCCTAGGGAAAACTAGGAAAATAAAACAATAGCCCTAAAAAAATTTTTTTTACAATAATAATTGAAAAAAACCACACAATAGCCCTACTCTCCCAGGGCAGTTCTGATAGGGAATTATTTTAAATACTTAAGTGGTGTCTCTTGGGACCAGAAAGGGCTCCCTGGCTGTTAGCTGACATTACCACACGACAGTACCTGTCCCAATAGACTGCTGCGGACTGTGGGATTGTGGAGCCGTTCTCAGTTCTTCTCTTTCCCTGTCACACTGGGTGTGGCAAGTATGTTGGCTGCACCTTCAAACTACACGTGGAATCCGACTATTCTCGAAATGTCCACTGCCACCACCCGGTCCAAGCCGGATGTGAGCTAGTGCACACAGCCTAACCACACCCCCTGCTCCTGCCCTGACTTCAACAGCTTTTCCCCCACAGCTGTCTGCTGTCAGATGACCCCATTAAAATGTCAGTCAAAGAGCCGCACACGCCCCAGGGCCATCTCCTCTCCCTCAGAACTGAGATCAGCAGTTCCCCACCTGGCTGCGGCTGTGGCTGCAGCCTCCCTGCGGCCTCCC
>PJEM01014047.1:0-16770 GCA_004023845.1 Helogale parvula
CCTCGGTTCAAAGTTCCAGTCCATGCACTTTTTATGCTACCACAGGTGAGATGTTTTTGTTTTGGTTGCTGGCTTCTTAGGGGGCGGAATCAATTTGTCTTGGCTCAGGCTGGGATTTCGGCTGCCCCTGCTCACTCAGGTATCCTTCAGGTTCTCTTCCTTCTGGAGTTCGTATTTTCTCCTTCCGCTCTTGCAGATGAGAGTAATGTCCTTCTCAGTTTGATCGATGAGGCAGACGAAGTTTACAGAGCTCCCTTCCTCTCTGCCATCTTGGCTCCTCCACAATCATTTTAATGTTATTTTTGAGAGAGCGAGAGAGAGAGTGTAAGTGGTAGAGGGAATCCCAAGCAGACTCCCGACTGTCAGCACAGAGCCTGACAGATGTGGGTGTCAAATCCACAAACCCTGAGATCATGACATGAGCAGAAATCAAAAGTTGGATGCTCAAGCAACTGAGCCACCCAGGCATCCCCATAACACATTCATTTTTGTTCCTTTTGTACCTTTTTAATTGTTCCTTCTCTGTCTCTTTAATAATTATGTTTTTTCTCTACTCGGCCCTCAAATATTGATACTCCTCAGGGTTCCTCTTGGTCTTGTATTCTAGACACTGCTCATATGCTCTCCAAGTGGTCATAACCATTTTCATGATGTCAGATATCACTTACACACTGATGACTCCTAACATGTATTTTTCAGTCTAGACTATTCCCCACCTATAGGCTCATGTGGCCAATTTCCAGGTGACTCTAGGTTTCCTCCAGTTGCTTCACGGTTTACAAGACCAAACCTGAACTCTCCTCATTTCTCCTTACCCAGTTTTTTGGTCTGTACTTCTACCATTTCAGTTAGTACCACCGTCATCTACCCGGCCACCTGGGTCAGAAACAAAGGATGCATTTATTCCTACTTCCACTTCATTGTGCATATCTAGTCAATCTTTTGGCTTCTAGGTTCTATTTTGAAGTTTTGTATTTATTTCCCTAGTCAGTCCCTCCCTTTCTCTCCCACAGCAATTGCCTAGTTCATTTCTTTCATCATCTGATATTAGGAGTAATACAGGTGCCTTTTTACTGGTTCTTCACTGTCATTTGTCCTCCTCAAATCTGCCCTTCCTCTAGCCAATAGAGTGAGTGGTCTGTGAAATGAAAAATAAGACCATTTCAGTTTCCTGCATTACACCATTTAGGGTCCCATTCCTCCTTGCCTTGCTGACAGCAGTATTTCTCAAACGTGGTTTCATAGACATGTGCATGTCCTTTAGAGTGTTCAATGAGAATTTCCCAATTTAATGTGTATATTTTACTCATAATCATTTTACAGATGATGACCTTATTAGTGCTTATAGTGGCATCTCTGTCAAAGAATGACCTAAAATTAGTAAGTTAGCTTTAACTGCAGTATTTTTTAGCCAACATCAGAAGATTCTAGTGGTTTATAAAATGCTTTCAAGGATCTGTGAGATTGAGTTTTATCTATACATCTGTTTATCTTTCCATACAGATATGGGTATGCCTAAATAATTACAAGTACATATACATATAGAAGTTGCTTGTAGATACTTATTTTTGTATATCAGGTATATGTGTAGATGTGTATATAGTTTTTCCAAAGGAGTATTACATAATTCAAGTTTGAATTGCACTCACTCTATAAATTCTAAGGTCCTTAATATGTCTTTTAAGATCTTTTATGACCTGGCCTCTACATATTTCTTTTTTTTAATATTTTAATATTTATTTTTGAGAGTAAGAGAAACAGAGAGTGAGTGGGAGAGGAACAGAGAGTAGAGGGAGACCCAGAATCCGAAGCAGGCTTCAGGTTGTCAGCACAGAGCCTGATGCGGGGCTCAAACTCACAAACCACAAGATCATGACCTGAGCTGAAGTCAGACACTTAAGTGGCTGGGCCACCCAGGCGTCCCTAAATTTATTTTAGCATCTTGCTTTATATTTTTCTGTAAATGAACATCAGGGACCCACTGTGGGTCCTTATATACACAGTGCTTTGCTTTTCCTTCTTAAGTCTGTACTTTAGCTGTTACCTCTTTGGTATATGGAATTCTCTTCCTGCATTCCCCTAACTTTTCACTTTGAGCTCATTCTTATGCTTTATAAATTAGTTCTATCCTCGCCTCTTCCAGGATGCACTAATCCAGGCAGGATGTGCTGTTCAGTGGTCCTTCTAGTTTTCATAGGGCCCTAAGCAAATCTCTATCTCTGGATACACTGTATTGCTTTGTAGTTACCTCCTTCTGGTCTTGTGGATTCTTCTCTGTATCTTTCAAGCATGGCACATAGTTGAATGAGAGATAATGACCTCAAAATATATGGGGGAATTACCTTTGCTTTCTATTAGTAAAGAGAAAGATCTTTCTATAGTCAGCTTAAGCAATTTCTGTCATACTTATTCTTCTACTTGATTTTTTATACTACTGTTTTTTAAATGCTTAATATGTATCTGCATGCTTCATTTAGTATTTTAAGTTAGAAAAAAATGTCTAGTTTTTATATGAAGAAATTTTAGCAATAGAATGATAACACCTCTATTCTTTTCTGTTTTCAGGAGACCCATCTTCCCAATTGCAGGCTCAGGAACCTAGCAGTTCTGAAAATACATTAAATCTGCTGGAAGATTCTGGGTGTGACTTATCAAATGAGCAGAGAAGTGAACCTTCAGAGGCGTCCCAGAATTTTGTGGAGAGCTGCACCCCCACACCCTCTCTACCGCTGCCTATCGTGAGAAGACATTGTGCCACTCTGGAAAACCCTCTGTCTTCCCACATGCAATTCTTGCAACATCTGCTTGAACTGAAGAACATGAAAGAATCAAGGAGTCTGAAAACAGACTTAAGCCACTTTGAAAATGACTTCTCCACAGTTTCTTATTCTGTTTGTCAATTGCTGGATGGCCTGATCACTTTTTACCGTAAACCCAAATTTCCTTTTTCAAGCTTTTGGGCGGACGCTGTTGATACTTTAGCTGGACTGATCAGTGATTGTAACTTATCTGATCATATTCTTAAAAAGTGTTCCAAGAAGTTGGAAGAATTTGAGAAAACCCTACTACAGGTTATCTTACAGAGCAGCCATATAAATCGGGTAAGTGTAAAATCTCTTCTATTCATGAAATAATATGTTTGTGTTTTTTTTGTGAACATTCCCATTGGGTGATGTCAGTTGCTGTCCCTTAGACTTGGGGCTTCAGAGTCTCCAGTCAGGACCTTCTTTTGATGCCATCTGCAGCTTTCCCAGTGTCCTGTCCCCTTCTCTGGCCTCTGGCTGCTACGGCATCATTCTCTTCATAGTGTGTCCTTCCAGCTTATGCATCTCTGCTTTGACAATCTGCCCTGTTTTTTATTGGTATCCTTGAGGTCTTATCTTCTTTTGTTTCCCCCTGCCTACATTTACTTCCTATTGCTCAAAAAGTCTCAATGTTTTTCAAAAACAAAGAAACAAAAAACCACTAGCATTTATGGTTTCCCAATCTACAACTTCTCTGAGTGTTAAATTCCTCATGATGGATTACCTGTACTGTATTGAATTTGTTCTTTTTCTGGCATTGACTAGCAGATGCCTGGAGGTCAAAGAATATTTTTCTCTTCTTTTAGAATTTTCATTGTAAGTGGCATAATACCTCATGGACCCTCTGCAGTTGTGGATTAAATGAGCAAATCAGCTGAAGAACACATAGTATATGGCTTTATTATGTTTTTTATTATTTATTGAACAAAGCTTAGTAAGGTTGACTCAGGGATTCTTTTTTTACAAGTGACATTGAGGTAACCTGACATCGTTTTGTGGTTTGGCTCTTGAGACATAATGGATAGTTTCTTTTTTGTATTACTTCCTATCTTTCTTCCTATCTGATCCTTTGTTTGGGAAACTCCAAATGCATTTTAATCCTTCTAATTGACTACTAAAAATACCACAGAGGAGACTAAAAGGTCTGTCTAACTTATTAACTGTATTTCACTATAGGAAGAAGGTTGTTAGACATTGTTTCTTCTGGTACATCATTGTCAATTGTTTGTCCTCAGTGCCATTATCTGAATGTTGTACAGGGTAGGCTTTACCTGAACTGTTAAAACTCTGACAAAATTTGAACTAGTCACCTAATTTGTCGCACATACATCTATTCTTCTCTGTTACTGTATGATTTGATTGGTATTATAGGAAACTTGACAATTAAACTTTTGGCATTTGTGAAAGATACTGAATTTTCTGTCTGGCAGACTGAAATTGTTTTCTACCTGACATGGTCAATCTGGAATTAAATACCAGATTTTTCATAGTAGTATCTAAGGTATATAATCTGTTTCTTGACCATTAGTAAATAGCTCATACTTAATATTTCTTAATATATTTTTGCACTCTTTTAAAACTAAACAGGTTTTATATTGACTTCAAACCTTCCAAATATTGGAAGGAGCTGATTCTTTATCAATTACAAGATGATGCATATATTTTTTTCAGTCTAGTCTTTCACTTAAAGATTAGACTATACTAGAGTGGCCTTGGGACTGGTATGGAAGGAAGGGCATAAGTAGAAGAATCTTGTGATGATACAGATGGATCTGAAGTAAATTTTTTTCTTCCATTTGTCAAGGTGCAGCTGTTGTTGAATAGTTGGTCTGCAGTGGGGGACTGAGTGAATGAATGGCTTTGGTCTTTTTTTTTTTTTTGAGAGGTAATTGTTGCATTTAGAGAAAGTAGAATCATAATATTCACTGCATTTGCAATTAGGATGATAAGTCATAAATAAATTTTAATGTCTCTCTTTTTTTCTTACCAATTAAAGCTTCTTAGATTAAATCATTCAAACTTTTGTTGTCATTATTGCCGTCATCATCATCATTCAGATATGTTCACAAAACTTCTTTACTAGAAAAAATCTTTAATTCTCTTTATAAATGCTTTTTTGTCTTTTTTAGTTTCAAGAAAGAATATATTCTGATGTGAAATCTAGGCTAGTTCCTATAACTGCATCTTTTTCATTGATACTATTTTTGATTGATTAAAACAAAAAAATCCATGGATTAGAAAAAAAATTTGCTTCTTTGGAAAAACCTTGTTTCCATAGATTGTAAGTGTTTAAACTGTATTGCTTAGAAACTTGAGTACGGCTATTGATTTTGTAAAAGTAAACTTCTGTTTGTGCAGTGTGATAAGAAATAGGAAAAGTTGTGGTATGAATTGAGACTGAATTCTGTATTTATAATTCATCTATAGCCAGGTTTTCAATCACATATGTATCTTTTACATGTTCTTGATACATTTAGTAGTAAAATTATTCTGACCATAGCTTAGTTTCTTTTTAATGATCAAGAAGAAGTTGGTGTCTTTCAAAATCTTGAGGTTATTATTGTGAATGTCACTTATGTCGGGGCTGTATATACTCAAGAAATAGGTTGAAATTAGATACCATAGAAATTGTCTTGAATAATTCCCTAATTTTAGCTTGGTTGAAATTACTAATAAGTTTGGGGAAAATATGTATGATTTGTGATTTTTCAGATTAGGATATAAATCCTTTTTATTTTTGTGCTATTTTGTGCTATAATATGCACTATATTCATTTAATAACAAATGTTTAGGGATTGTTATCTTAGTGCTATGCCTGTATTATATTTTTTGGATAAGCATTAGTGTGGGACTGGAAGGTGTAATTCACAATGACATATTTGACAGGTGCAGAAGATTCGTATCTTGAAACCAGATGGCTTACAGAGGTCTGCGCTGGGCTTGCTCTAGGAGTCCTGGGAAGCAGTCTTGACTTAACTTGTTTTCTACTTATAGGCCCCAGCATGGCAAGTACCTCTCACTTAAATACTTGCCTTGGAGTAAGGAATGTTTGCCTTTGAGGTATTTAATGCCCTTTGTTTGACTGATAGCCTGACCTTTCCTATATTTCCAGACCCCAAAATGTGTCTATTTGTACGATTATGTATTTCTTCCACTTACTTTTTCACAGGCCAGGATACTGTCATAGAGGTTTAACAACAGAATGCTTATGATTCTATTGAAATTTGGCAATGGTCTCTTTGTCTTAAATTTTCATTTGTTTTGAAAGATGGGAAAGATTATATTAAGGTAAATATCAAAATTTATAGTTATCCTTGAGCTTTCAGGAGCTTAGCGTATGTTGCTAAATCCTAGAGGTATAGTAGTAAATTACTTAGAAAGCTTTCTCTTCAGTTTCTTATTTCTTAAACATAAAACAACTCTTGGACATATTAGTTGTAAAACTGAAAAAAAAATTGACTGCCAAGTAGATGTTAAATTAGAATCTTTCACATGTATGGTAGACAGAATAGTGGCCTGCCAAAGATGTCCACCTCCTAAGCCCTGGGATTTGTGAATATTTTATGTTGCATGAGGGGTTGGGGTGGGGAGTTAAGGCTGCTGACCTTGGGATGAAATTAGATTGGACACCATGTGCTTCATTTTGGCCCAGTGAGCTGCACTTCAGACGTCTGCCCTCCAGAACTGTGGCTGAATAAATTTGTGTTGCACTAAGCACTAAGGCTGTGGTAGTTTGCTAATAGCAACAATAGGAAATAATACACTATTTTAAATATTTTTACAGTGTTTTCACATCCATCATGTCATTATGTATTTATACAATAACTCTGTGCGATGGCATCCTTGCCATTTGTTAGATAGGAAGAATGAGGCTCAGTGGGATTTGTCCAAGGCCACCAAGCGAGTTTGGCACTGTGAACACTGGCACCTAGTATGAGAGTTGAAAGTGGCTCTGCTTTCTCTCTCCATTGTCTCTCCTCAGACACCTCAAATTTGGTAAACATTGATCTGATTCTAGGATAAATGCAGATATTGCTTGTACAACCCCCCACCCCAGCTCCCTAGTGCCACCCCTCAGAGACCAGCACCACCAGATCTCTACTTCTGTTCTGCCGCCATTTAGACCTCTTTTTTTTTTAAATCTTACATTGCTATTTCTCAGGTCATCCATTCATTCATTTTAATATATATTTTAGTGAGCTCTACGCCCTTTGTGGGGCTCGAACTCACAACCCTGAGATCAAGAATCTCATGCTCTAGGGGCCTGTGGGTGGCTCAGTTGGTTAAGCATCCCACTTCAGCTAGGTCATGATCTCATGGCTCGTGAGTTTGAGCCCCACGTCAGGCTCTGTGCTAACAGCTCAGAGCCCGAAGTCTACTTGGGATTCTATGTCTCCCTTTTCCTCCGCCTCTTCCTGCTCACACTCTCTTTCTCTCAAAAATAAACATTTAAAAAATTTTAAAAAAAAAAGGATCACATGCTCTTCCTAGTAAACTAGCCAAGCATCCTGGTAATTTTATTTTTTATATGTTCACTTTGAATCGTGAAAGATAAAAATTTGTCTTACATAGCTGTCCTTCTCTACCTGCTCTCCAAACAGAGGTTTTACCATAAGTTTTCGTCAAATCAGTATTACATATTTCTATTAAGTATGTAATTTTATCAATGTTGAAACATATAATACAGTGATTTTATTTCCTTTTTGTATAACTGTTTTTTAAAAAGAAAATTATTTAGAATAATTCCCCCCCCATTGCTTTGTTTTCTAAGTACCCATAATTAATTCTTCTTTCAAATACTTGCCAGGGTTGTAAACATCCTCTTAGTATGGCCAAACAAGTTAAGCCATTTATCAATTCGATCTTTATTTTTAAAGACGCACCTTCTGGAGCTCTCCATCTTCCTGTTCTAATCTGGGCCAGTGCTCCTGTCTGCTGCACAGAGTTACTCCAGGGACTCCTTTTCCTTTAATCACCACCTGGAATTCTTTCTGCTGCTTTCTTGTGGGGCTCAAACTCATAGTCCCTGGATTTCATATATTACTTTTCCTGGTTTATAACTTTTCCGGAGTCCAGCTCTGGCTGGTCCAGGGTTCCCTGAAGGAGGCGTCGGTGTTGGCGAAAATGGCAGTGAGAGAGCCTGATTGATCACCAATCTGGCATCTCTCTTTCTTACCAGGATTTGTGCCTTTATTTATAGATTTATGTGTTAACATGACCTCAAAAAGTGGAATTTTTACAAATAATTTTCAGTGATAAAGATGGTTTGAAAAGAGTGCATAAACAGGTTTTACAGAGGCATTTTTTCAGAACTTTTCTGATTATAATGAGGTAACTTACACATAACAGGATAACAGGTTATTCTCAGTGAAAAGCAAATAATATATACATTTGTTTGAACTTGTAGTAAATCTTACAACTAAGAAGATAGCAGGAAGTTTTTAGTGAGGAGCAGATAGCAAACACATTTTATAACAATAACGCTAAAATTCAGGCAAAAACAAGGTGAGGAGGCCTTCTATTTGGCTCACAAGAGGAAGAATATATTCATGATGGTTAGTAAGTAAACCTTTTGTCAACCTTGTTCTTTGATGTTGAAGGTGTAAGCACCATAGGGGCACATCTAGTGCTGGGCTTTGCATATGAGTTTAAGTTGTATCTTCACAATGGGCACCAAATTAGCATATGTATGTGAAGTAACTTATGCCTGGCTCTTGTTTGTTTCTATTTCCTAAATTAGGCTCTTTATCTCTGGGCCAGAGTTAATATTATTCTTGTGTTCTTTAACCCCCTTTATTATCCATGTCTTAAGTTTGTGAAGCTCAATAGAAGAGCCTTTCGACAAACATCTGCCGTGCTTTGTTTAAATTCCTCTTTATAGAGGTGGGGATATGCTTCTTCCCATGAGGTATCTGTGTGGGGAATATAGGTCTGACTTGGAACATTGTGAGGCCTAATCAATAGCAACAGGCTTAATTTCACATGAGCAGTAGTAGCAGGAGGAGATACCAGTTTCCGCCTCTCATGGCAGGAGCCGTGCACGTCTGCCATTTCCTTACTGTGACCGTGTCATCCATCAAGGCCGGTGTGGCTCCCAGCATAACTCCATTTGGTGATGCACATTCTTTATGAGCTAATTTAGAATGGGTTCATGGGATATAATCTTTTAAAATATTTGTTTACTTCATATGTTGTATTCCAACTTTAAACTTTATTGATGGTTTAGGATGGATTTCCAGGTTGGAAATCACTTTTCCATATACTTTAAGACATTTTTCTACTAACTTAGATTCCAGTGTTGTTGATGAGAATTCCAATGTAATTGGGATTTTAATTTCTTGAATGTGATTTACTCTGCGCCTTCATGTACCCTCAGAAGCACTCAGCATCTCTTTTATTCCTATTGTTTTGTAACTAGAGGATGATGTACCTCGGTGTGGTCTTTTAAAATTCCTTTTCTTGAGTCCTTAGTGGGTCCTTGAATCTGGGATTTTACCCTTGGTTCTGAATTTTTTTTTTTTTTTTTTTTTTTTTTTTTTTTTTTTTTTTTTTTTTTTTTTTTTTTTTTTTTTTTTTTTTTTTTTTTTTTTTTAGTTTTTCTTGTATAGTTCTGTCTTCTTTTCTTTCTTCCCTTTTTCTAGAACAGCTCTTGGTCTGATCCCCTAAAGTTCTTTTCTCTTTTCTTTTACTGTTTATTCTTTTTATTTTTTGTTTTTCCTGGGACATTTCCTCCACTTTTTCTTCTAGCCAACCACTGAAATTTTTATTTCTGCTGAAATATTTTTAGTTTCCATAAGTCTTATTTTTTTGATTGTTCCTTTTTATGGCCCGTAGTTCTTGTTTTATATCAATAAGATATAAAATGTTTATAGTTTCTTTGCCTGTATCTTCTTATGGTCTTGATTTCTTCACCTCAGTTGATATAATTTTCATTTTTAAGGTTTTTATGGTGCCTTGAGTGGATCTGGAAAAATGGTTAGATATAAAATGGCCACCTGACAGATAAGTTGTAGAAGTGTGCTGAGTGGCATGGAAGCTGCTTGGGAAGAGGCAGTGAGGCAAGAGGAAGCCCGGAGAGCCCTGAAATGTCCACAGGTTTGGTTTGGGAAGGAGTGGAACTTAGTAATGAATGAGCCTAATGCAATGGAGAAGGGCCAAGTCATTAAGGCTCTTGTATGTTTTGTTAAATACTTGCGTGTTTTGAGATGAACAATTTAGGATTGTATGAGTGATTTTGCATGTGGAAGCAGGTGTTCTTTTTCCTAGGCAGGTGCTTATAGCTTTTATATGATTCTGAAAGGAAGTTGTGGTCCTCAAACATCTGGGAAATCATTTGGACTGATTGGCACACCTTGCTCAAATAAAGCCTTTCTTTTCATCCAAATTCTACCCAGTTTTCAAACCATGGCTCAAATCTTGCTTTACTCATAAATTATTTCTTATCAAACAGATCCAAAAACAGTCTCCTCTTCTAAACTTCTGGAGTGGTTATTTTCTCCATTATTCACTTTTCAATTTGCCACATGCTGTCTTATTTCAGCTTATCTAGTATGGCTTGGGTTTAAAAAATATTTACTTTTCAAAGGTTTTCATCACAGAGATTAATAGCTTAGGTTAGAATCCCCAACTTTTATTTGTTAGCTGTCACCTTAGAAAAGTTAACTAACCTCAAGTTCCATATCTACAAATGGAGATAATAAATATGACTACCTTCTAGTGATGAAGTTTTGGGGTGATGGTGAGGTGATCCAGAGCCAAAGGCAAAGAAAGAATTCTTGAAGACATCTTTGGTGCAGAAAGGGTAGTTTTATTAAAGCGTGGGGACAGGACCCACGGCCAGGAAGAGCTGCACTGGGGTTGTGAGGAGTAACTCATTATATACCCTTAGGTTGGGAGGGGGCCAGGGATAGAGTAAGTCTCTATGGAATTTTGGAAGCAAGGTTTCCAGGACCTTGAGGGGCAGGCTGTTTCTAGGGAAACACCATTTATTACTGTTTATAAAACCCTAGTTATGAGACCGTTTAGATGTATATGGGGGCCATTGAGGGAGTTGAGATAAAGGAAGTAGACTTACAGAATCCTCAAGGTTTGGATAATGTTGAGTTAAGGTTCTTTTGCCTCTAGGAAAGTGTCATCCTTGAGGCATCAAAGCTCCTAGAGGGAGGTCATTCTTCCCGTCTCAAGGACTTGTCAATGGATTATAGACTCTAAGGCAATTTAATTTTTCGTTTGTTTTAGTTTCCCACATTATCATGGCAAGCACTTAAACCCCTTTCCTTTGTTCTTGGGTAGTCAGGAGTGTCCGAGGAGTATCACCCTTATTCCACCCGGGGGTGGGGATATGTGCTATTAGCCTGTATTTTGCCCTCAGCTTGCCCCATGCTTCCTCATCATAGGAGCCCCCAAAATGAGGTATTTTTTTGAAATGAAAATAGGACAAAGTAAATGACAAGTGATACTTCATATGCCCTTATATTTTTAAATACCATCTGACTTTTTGTCGAATTTTTGTATATAGAACCTTCCTTACGGCAGCTCTGTCTTCTTGGCACTCTAATAGCATTCCTGAGGCACCTCTGTGTACCAGATAGCTGGTGTCCTCTGTGATGTCACTATCCATCCACAGTCACAGCTGCCCACTGACTGATGAGCTTAGTAGGCATCATGTACTTTTTTTCTACTTTAATCATAGAAAATCCGCTGTAAATGAACTATTTGAGTGTCATGGTTTCACTTATCCTTTGCACCGATCCCTTCCTGTAGAGCTGGGTTGGGTTATATCTCTCATCTTAGTTGATTTTGTAGGATTTTGTAGTTGACAAGTCCCTCTTAGACTGCCATTTTTGCTGAGATCACCAGTGATATGGCCTTCAGGAAGTATATGGGTACATCTGAAGATACAGTTCATGAAATCAAATGTCTTGGTCCAGCAATGTGTACCTCTTGGTTGTATCTTAAAGCTCATTCATGCATAATTGTATCAACCAGTAGGGCATATTAACTTTTAATTTTAATTCTGTTTCAGTAGCAGTATTTGTTATCAGTTTCTCTGCTGTGAGTTAGGACATCATTTTAGTAATGACATGGGCTTTTGCTCCTGCGCTAACTTTTCCAAAGAGTCTTATGTTCTGCTGCTTTTATTTTTGTCATAGGTGTTCATCATTTTCTGGCAGTTTGCCTCAAGGATTTTTAAGTCTGCACACAGTTTGTTTTGTTTTAGGATATTCCTGGGAAATAAAAGTGGAATCGAGGGTTAAGGCCTGCTTCATGCTCCGTCTCCTCTTTGTGCATCGCTGTATTTAAGGAGAAATCGGAGCTAGTGTTTCTATAGTTGTACTTTAATAAGCATCTATGGAAACAAGTTGTATCAAAAAATCAAATCTTAATACTTATTTTGATCACTGGATCAGTGTATAAATCAAACATTTTTTGGAATTTTCATAACAGTGACTTTCAGTGCTGATGCAGAGGAAGGAAATAGATAGAACAGAACTTGGTTCTTTGAAGGTATACTTTACAATCCAATATCTCTTCCTGAGATAACTAGCAGTAGTCTGCCTTCATATTATACTTTATGGTTTTTAAAGCACTTTCATCTGAAGTTTATTATTTGTTCTGACAACAACTTTGTGTCATAGGTGTTTTTACTGTCTTCAGTTTATAGATGAAAAAATCGAGGGAAGGCAGATTAAAGGAGTCACTTAGAGTACTTAATTAACCAGTCACGGAAGACCTGGGTCTCAGACCTATGTATATGACCACAAATACTTCCCCCATTCTACTGTACCTTATTTCCATATTAATTAATTTTTAATGTTTACATATTTTGAGGGGAGGGTTGGAGCGAGAGAGAGAGAGAGAGAGAGAGAGAGAGAGAGAGAGAGTGCACGCGCGCATGAAAGCGAGTGAGAGTGAGAGAGCTAGAGAGAGCACGGGTGCATTAGCGGGGAAGGTGCAGAGAGAGGATGAAAGAATCCCAGGCCAGTTCTGTACTGTCAGCATGGGGCCCCACATGGGGCTCAATCCCACAAACCATGAGATAGTGACCAAGATCAAGAGCCAGACACTTAACTGAGCCACCCACGTGCTCCTCCAACTTATTTTAAAACAAAATTACATACAGTTTTGTCCCAAATGCAAAAGAAATGAATTGACTTCAATTTGTGGGTTAAAAAATGTTGGAAATCAAAGACTTTACTGATATGTCTCACAATTTTATAATGAGAATATTTATAGTTTGTTTAGGTAAGTTGATGCATTTTATTTGGTGCAGAGATTTATGTTTACAGAAAGCATAAAAGAAAAAAAACCACCATTGTGTACTACATTATAGGATCACCTGTTCCTTGTTTTCATTTTCTTTATTGGCTATAAATAACAAATCTGTTGAAAACTTTATAACCACATATAGAATCTAGTTTCTAATTGAATATAAACTTTGTGGTTTTGCTTGTGTCTACATAAAAATAAAAATGTTTTCCTCTCTGCTGTAACAATATTGTGAAATACATTTTAAATTTTCTTGAAGCTATATAAATGAGATTTTGAAGCTATCAGTTTTTAGTTCAGTTTTTCTATTGAGTTCAGAATCTGCTTAAAGTAACTCTTCTCCCTGCTCTGCCCATAGTTACCAATACTTATAAGAGTTGGGAAAACTTAAATCATAGCTATCAGTTGTGAGGCCTGGAAAAATCAAACATTTCTGAGAACATGAAATTGCTTCTCATTTATTTATAGGCATCATGGTTTTAAATCAGAACATTTTGAGCATACAGAGATCAACCATTAACCCTCTTAGTCTTTTATTCCATGGTGCTCTTCCAGGGCCAGGCCTCTAAAATGAAACCTGGGACTCTTCTCATGTGCTGGGTTCTGTCATAGATGCCGGATTTATTTATTTATTTATTTATTTATTTATTTATTACATTTTACTTTTGAGAGACAAGAGAGACAAGAGAGAGACAGAGCGTGAACAGGGGAGGGACAGAGAGAGAGGGAGACATAGAATCTGAAGCAGGCTCCAGGCTCTGAGCTAGTGGTCAGCACAGAGCCTGACGCGGGGCTCAAACCCACGAACCATGAGATCATGACCTGAGCCAAAGTCGGATGCTCAACCAACTGAGCCACCCAGGCGCCCCATAGATGCTGGATATAATCTGGCAGACTGATGAGTCCCTGCCAAGGGTAACTAACAATCTAGATAGCCATTGAATAAATGAACAAGTGATGTAAACTGACATAAAAGAGAAATGAACAGGGTACAGTGGGAGAGAATAAAAACAGACATAATTCAGATTGGTGAGACTTGTAAGGGAGACTCAAGTCTTAGAGTAAGGGCTCTCAAGACAGTGGTCATAACGTGTTACTGAGACAGGATGTATTTGAGTAATTTCTTGAAGGGAGGCAGTGTGCTCAGGGTGAGAGAGTGAAGGGCAGAGAACTGCATAATGAGTAGAAAAATACAGACTGTAATGGATTGGTAAGATGCCTGCTGTATTAAGCTGTTAGGGCTGTTGAAACAAATTACCACAAACTTGATGGCTTTTAAAACAGTGTTGATCTGACCATATGCTTCCAGAGATGCTAGGGGAGAGTTGGTTCCTTGCCTCTTTAACTTCTGGTGGCTGCTGGCATTTTTTTTTTTTTTTTTGGCTTGTGGCTGCATCTCTATTTCTTCATACTGTCTTTTCCACTGTGTGTCTAATCTCCGTATGCCTTTGTCTTCTAAGCATATTTACAAAGGCATTTAGGAACTATATAAACAATCCAGGATTATTTCTTCATTTCCAGATCCTTATCCTAATTGCCTCTGCAAAGACCCTTTTTCTAAATAATATGGTGACATTCACAGGTTCCAGGGACTTGATGTGAATATGTTCTGGGGACTGTTTTTCAGCCTACCACATCTCACAGCATTCATTTTCACTCTTACCCTTTGATTTTATTAAGATATCTATCCCTTTCTCCACTCAGGCCATGCATCTGTCCCCATAACCTCTTGGTCTGAGGATAATTCTAATTTTGTTTACCATGCCAGGAATAGACTTCTAGGCATCTCAGACCAATGAGCCACCAGGAGAGGCTTCCTCTGGTCTTCTGGAAAAGCTCTCCTCATTCTCTAGGAGATTCCCGGAGACAATTCTCTCTCTTTTCCTCTGGCTACAATCTGGTGAAGGTGTAAAGCTAGAACTCTGACAGTCATCTTGGTGCCATCTGAAGATTGAGTATAAAGGAGAATAAAGCCCAGAGAATCACAGTAATTCCAAGCCAGAGCCAGGTTGCATCAACCCTGTAGCCTAGTCAATCTCTGCATTTTTTTTTTTTTTTTACCGTTTGCTTATTTTTGAGAGAGACAGAATGCAAGCAGAGGAAGGAGAGAGAGAGGGAGATGCAGAATCTGAAGCAGGATCCAGGCTCTAAGCTGTAAGCACAGAGTCCTACTTGGGGCTTGAATCCACAAGGCCTGAAATCATGACCTGAGCTGAAGTCAGACGCTTAACCAACTGAGCCACCCAGGCGCCCCAATCTCTGCATTTTTGATCAGCGGAATCATTGCATTTTATTAAGCCTTCAAAGTGGTTTGAGTTGGAGATTCTGCAACTCGTAGCTCAAACTTTCTTTTGGATAGGCCGCAGTAATGAGTTTGGATTTTATTATATGATATATAATGGGAAGTCATTGATTTAGGTTGCAGAACCTCAGTTTAGATACCATTGGGATAACTGATTAGAGAGACAGGAAGAATTAGAGAAACCATTTAAGCCATGTAGCAGTTGAGGTGAGCGTGGATGGTGGCTTGTGATAGTAGTGGGAGAAGAAGAAATGGGAGTGGGTACATAGATTTGAAATACATACTAGAGAACAATATATATACGTACATACTGGAAGATTTCTCATTAAAGTTGATAGATTGAGGACAGATGTCTAATTTGGCTCCTACATCATTAAAACAATAGTAAAGGACTTTTTTTTTTAAAGGCATAGACATCTAGGGAAAACAAGAAACCAAACAACAGCAACAAAATATTGCAAACTAGAAAGGACTCAGACAATTGATAAATACCTCATCAGACCCAAGAAAACAGTATCATAAAGGAACAGTTGGGAGAGCCATTAAGCAACCTGATTTACACATTAGGATTACACAGTAGAATCAAAAATTCAGAAACTAGCTGTACTTGTTACCTCCAGGAGAGGGAATGGAGGCCAGGTGCTGGAGGGTAAAATGAGAACTGGTCAGAAGTGCACTTTGGAAGAACTCAGAACCCTGGATCTCCTCTCCTCCCTCATATGGCAGGGTTAGGCCTCTCCCACAACCTGAAGAAAAAACAGGAAGGCTTTTCTGGGAAAACTGAATACCCCAAGGGGAAAAACAGGAACGTACTGATATCAGAGGCTCTCTGGAGAAAACCCAGCCTCCACGTCTCCTATAGGACAGCTTGACATGCACTGACTCCACCCACAAACCAGCCGTATTCACAGAGCTTTCAGCCCTTGCTCTTACTGTGCAGGATGTGCAGACTGCTGAGGAAAGCATCTAATATGGAAGTTAGATCCTGGAAACAACGTGGTAGAACCAGAGAGCAAGCAGAGATGCCAAGCTTAAATTAAAAATAAATAAATAAAAATAAAAAATACATAATATATATGTATATGAATATTTACACACATATAAATATTATTAGATAAGAGCATGTTTTGCAACCATGAACAAAGAAAATGGTGCTTTAAAATAAAATTTTCAGGGAATAAAAAATACTATTTTAAAATTAAAAATATGATAGTGAAAACATAAAGGTTTGGGGTGCCTGGGTGGCTCAGTCAATTAAGCATATGACTCTTGATTTCGGCTCAAGTCATGATTTCACCATTGGTGAGATTGAGCCCCCATTGGGCTCCAAGACAGCAGGGAGGCTGCTTGAGATTCCCTTGCTCCCTCTCTCTGCCCCTCCACCACTCATGCTTG
>PJEM01014047.1:16870-37344 GCA_004023845.1 Helogale parvula
CTCTGCCCTCCCCCTGCTCATGCTCGCTTGCTCTCAAAATAAATAGTTAAAAAACGTTTGGATATTTTGGTAGGAAGATCTTCCAAAAAATAGCGAAAACAAAAAATATGAGAACAAAAGGAAGAAAAGTAGATGGCTAATTTGGGGAGCCCAACAACTGAATAATAGGACTTACCAAAAAAGAGAACTAGAGAAAACAAGAGGAAATAATTGAAGACACAATTTAAGGAATTTCCTAAAAGTGTTTTTAGATTGAAAGCTTCCCAAGTGCTCTGTACTTGGATGAAAATAGACTTATGTTAAGGCCATCACTGTGCAATTTCAGAATACTTAGATAAAGAAAAGATTTATATGCTTCCAGAGAGAAGGAGGAAAAGAATCAGTTCACAAGCACTTTTGGAAGAAATCCTCATGTTTTTGAGATCCTTTCCAATTATGGATGGACACTGCTAGGGTGGGGTTTTTCTTTTTTGGTGAGACCTTGTCTCTGAAACTCCTACCCGGCTCAGTGATATCCTTTTATCCTTTGCTGTGGAAGCTATTCATCCAATTTTCAGAGCTTTTTCTGAGGAAATCATTCCATATGTAGATGTACATTTGTTGTGTCCAGGGGACAAAGTGAGCTTAGGATCTTCCTAAACCACCATCTTGAACCCTCCTACCTGAAAACCTCCTACCTGTTCTGATAAGAGAAGAAATCTAGAAGAGAGAAATCACAGATGGCCTTTATGGGGAAAGGGAAGTAGGCAGCTGAGATTTAAATAAAGGAAGATTGGAGCAACTACTCTAATTTCGCTGTTTCAGCCTCTTTATTATCATCTATAATCCAAATGGTTGTTGCATGTAGCTGTGATTGAACTAGACCTGTGATCATTGCTCCTATATGCATTGCCCAGAAAGTTAGCAAACTGAATATGAGTTTTGAATGAATAACTTAGTGAAGATATGTACAACTACTTACTATTTTTAATCAAGGGACTAGAAACTTCATATTTATAGCAGTCTGTGGCTGAGTAAATATAACGCATACAATGCGGTAGTAAGCCATCCTTAGGGAAATTCAGAAGGGGCTATTAAACTTCTTTGTAAATCTGTTCCCCACTCTTATATTGTAGTCAACTGCAGCTTTGTGTAGCCTTCTGGAATGCATTTGTCTGGGAAACAGAAAAAAAAGAGCTTTTCTATAGATGCCAGTGAACACCATCTCAACGATGGTGGGTTTTTCTTCTCCTGATTCCCTAGCAATCACAAAACACAATGAACTTAGGTTTGTCTAAGACAAAAGAATTCAGTAGTAGGAGCTGGGGTGCAGGTAAGTGTATATATAGTAATATATGCTTAATCTGTGACAGGTGTACACTTAAGGGCATAAAAGGGACAAATGGCAAAATGATTTTTTTAACAATATACCTTCCTTTATTATATATAGCTTGTTTTATTTTTCAGATGTGTTCATTTTCTTTCCATGAGTCTTAATAAAAACCATGAAGAATCTGATGAGGCTGATCTCTCTACATGACTATAAAAATTTAAGATGCTAAGGAATATGGGACGTATACCAATAATATATATTCCATTTCTGGCCTTGTAAATAATTGAAAGAATAGGCTTAGAAAGTTCTCTTAATTTCCTTCACTTGGAGTTTTACCTTGTTATTCTGAAGTATGAGATCAATTTTTGTTCAAAGGAAAAGGTTATTTTTATTTTAGCCATTTTCATGAATATTTCTGTTATTTTGTGATGAGCAATTTTTCTTGAGACTCACCAGATTGAACAAAATACTAGGAAGTAGATGTTCCCAATCTGATACTTTCATCACTTGTAAGTAAATTCAAATAATAAAATCGGAACACTTAAACACTACTACCTGCTACTTTTACACCAAGATTTGTATGCAGTTAGTTGTAAATATATGTATGTTTATTGGTGTTTACTTGGTTTCAGTCTTCTTCCAGGTGATGAATTCCCTAGAAAGCAGTACTGAAACTTCCTTTTTATAGCGAACTAATCTTAAATCATTAAGAGAAATCAAGTTGGATAGAGTTATAGACAACTTCAGTATAGAGCTTGTCTTCAAATAATTTCCATTAACTGACATGAAATTAGAAGTAGTCCTTAGACTATTTAAAAAAAAAATCTTGATGCCTGAATTCCCCACCAGGCCTATTAAAATGGAATCTTTAGGCATCTGATGCTTTTAAAAGTTTCATAGGTGATTCTAATGCTTAATATGATACAGAACCACTAAGTTAGAGGGGCAATATATTTAAAAAGCAACAGGCACACACCATTTAGTAACTGAAACACCACAATATAGATTTCTGAGGTGATTTAGCATGGGTCCTGAAGTTTTCAGGTGCTGGAATGAGCACTGATCTTTCAGTGTGATGTTTATGTGTCATCCAGCTTAAGCTGTTACTGAGGAAACACCGTGCGCTGAGCAGCCCATCTCATGCTGGTTGTTTTGGCAACTTTGGGGTTGACATAACATGATTCAGCAACCAAGAGAGATTTTCTGTTTATGGACAAACGCTATTTAAAAATAGATTACTGTATCTCCTTGATGCATTTTTAATTTAAGGACATGAAGTTTTATTTTCTACGAATTAATTAAATACCAAGGGAATTAATACTGAAGAATACTGTACATTCTTAGGTGCAAGAGTGTCAATTAAGGCTGGCAGAACGACAGTTCAATCACAGGGGTTATTAAGAAGCTCTTTGAAGCAGTCTGGTGAGTTAAAGCAAATGGCTAGATGCTGATCATTGTTAAATGTAAATGTCAAATTAAATGGACTTGCCCTGGGTTGGTTTCTCAGAGTGTCATGTTTACTTGCATGATTTCTCGTTTTTATACCTTATGATAAATAAAGAAGAAAATATAATTGACAAACTGGGTTCTGTTCAGTAGCCATCCTAGGCAACCCTCATTAATCCTATTTCTCCTTCTTACCTTCTAATGGACTACTCAGCTGGAGTTTCCAAGAAATGAGTTACAAGGCACATGGCGTACCGAGGGATTGGGACTTAGTAGAAGTTGTCCGTATTTCTTTCTCCCATTCCTGGGTTTTATGAATAACACACTGGCACTAAAGTTCCTCGGGTAAACATTTGAGTTGAGATAATATAGAATACAAGAAATCACTAGGGGTTTAGAGTGGGGACTGAGAACGTTTCACTTACTAGTAAGTCACATAATCTCTGTGCAATTGCATTTTGTCATTTGAAAATGGATGAGGGATGGGGTTTCTGGGTGGCTCAGTCAGTTAAGCCTCCGACTCTTGGTTTTGGCTTAGGTCATGATCTTGAGGTTCATGAGTTCGAGTCCCGCTTGGGATTCTTTCTCGCTCCTTTCCCTCTCTGCCTCTTTCCTGCTCTTACGCTCTCTCTCGCTCGCTCGTGCTCTCTCACTCTCTCTCTCTCAAAATAGATAAATAAACTTTAAAAAAAGAAATGGATGAGGGAGGACAAAATGTTTATGGAAGCACTGTACATATTTGAAGCTGTATCCAAATGCTATTATTATTAAATTCAGTTCTTTCTGAAGTGGGAAAGGCTATATAAAGGCCACCTTCATCATTAAAATCCCAACTACAGATCATAGCTTGGAGATAATAGGCCTGGATTGGTATCCAGAGGTATCATAATTTACATATTTGCGGTAAACACTAAGGAATGAGAGAAGGCAGTAGAAGAGTAAGAGGCCACTGAGAAGGAAAATAGAACATTGAATAGACATTAGTCACATTTCACTCTTCTTTCCTTTATTCTCATCTGACTCTGCTGCATGATTCTCTAAAGGAGTTAGCTGGAATGAACAAGCAAAAGCAAGACATTTTGTAGGGGATTGTGTGTGCATGTGCCACTGGACGTTTGCTAATCTATTTATATGAGAATGTGGGAGCAATTGCAGCATTATATTTTGGGGTGGGAGAAGTGAGTAGAGCTTTGAATTTACTTTTCTTTATAAGGAAGGTCTTGGTCCCCAGGGTAAGAGTAACCTAGCAAAAAGAGCTTGGAGGAAATGGATTAGGAAAAAGTAGAGAAAGAAGCAGCTAGATAGAAACAAGGAACCGAGCAAAGAGCTGTCATTCTTCTTACCAGAGTTGGGTGTATGCAGGTTGTCATCAGCTTTGTTGGTTTGTCCAGAGATCTTCAGTTCTCGCGAGACATCAGAACTACCCAGATAGCTCCCATTAGATTTACAGTGTTAGACTCTTAAATGGCACCTATGGTATGTTTCATTTTGAATAAGTAGCATAAAGACATCTGAGGCACAGCTAGTGTTTAATCTTGTTTTTGCCTCTGACAAATCTCTGACTTAGCATACCTAAATGTCTTTTCAAGTATCCACCATTTCTGTTTCAAAGTAAAAAGAATTTTTTTTAAAAAGGAATTGCATGGAAATTATGTGGTTAAAATGTTTCTTTAATTCAAAGTTTACTTAAAATAGCAATAAGAAACATACAAGGATAAACCTAGAATAGATATGTAACATCTCTAGGAAAAAAAAATTTAGAACATTAACAAATAAAAAACAATAGGGTAAGGATATCAGATCTCTCCAAATTGGTATCTCTCTCCCTCCATCTATATATCTATATCTATATATCTGTGTGTGTGTGTGTATAGAAAGATATATAGTGAAAATTTATGTTCTATGAAATAGATTAATATATAAAAGATTTCAGACATAATGTTTGGGGTCGCTTCCTACTTCTGGTAATGGAGCTTTTCTATCCTCTGCATAAAACATCTAGATTTGATGAAAAAAAAAACATTAACTTACAAATTGAGGAAGATGAGTGAACTTTAAATAAGACAAATAACAAGAGAGATACGCCTAGAGACAATATAGCGAAACTACTGAGATCAGAGTCAAAGAGAAAAACATTTAAAGCAGAGAGAAGAAAGACATCACGGTAAGATGAACATCTAGCTTTCCATCAAAAACAACTGAGGCAAGAAGGGACTAGAGAGACATAGTCAAAGTATTGAAAGAGAAAAACCACCAACCAAAATTCTGTATCCTGCGGACTTACCTTTTAAAAAAGGGCAAAATAAAGACATATCCAGATAAAGTAAAATGGAGAAAATTTGTTGTTATTTCACTTACACTGAAATTCTTCAGACTGAAAGGAAGTGGCTGCAGCTGGTAACTTGGATCCAAGAGAAGGGAAGAGTGTGGGAGTGGCAAGTGTGAGAAAACTGCTGGGTGAGGTAAAAATTATAGATCCACAGTACACAAAATACTGTGTTGTGGGTTTATAGTATAAATAAGTATAACACATATTTTAATAATAGTAGGAGAAGGGTAAATAAACTAAACTATAGGAAATTTTTTGTATTTTGCTGGAGATACATCAGTGGTAACTTGGAGATTATGAGAAAGTAAAGATACATATTGTAATAACTACCACAATGCTAAAAAACTTACTCAAATAAATATCACTAAAAATTCACAGATAAATAAAAATATATATAGATTTGACACAAATAAGATAGTAAAATGGAATAGAAGAACAAAAAGAAAAATATAAACCAAAAACCAAAATGGCAAACCTAAATCCCAATATATAATCAGTTAAATATTTTTATATGTTACATATTATTTAATCAGTAAAATAACTGAATATTAGGTTAATACATAGTTAAAATTTATTACATTTGAAGGACTAAGCATTCTAATTAAAATATAGAGATGGTCATACTGGAAAAAAACGTAAGATGTAACTATATGCTTCTTGAAGTGAGGTACTTTAAATTCAAGGACAAAAATGTGTAGAAAGTAACAGATTTAAAAAAGATACGCAACAGATGTTGGTAAGGATGTGGAGAAAGGGGAGCCCTTTTGCATTGTTGGTGGGAAGGCAAACTGCTGCAGCCACTTTGGAGAACAGTCTGCAGGGGCTGACTTGACAGAGAACATGCACCCCAGTTTTCATAGCTGTGCTATCAACAATAGCCAGATTATAGAGAAAGCCCAAAAATATGTTGACTGATGAATGAATAAAGAAGATATGGTATGGAATACTACTTGACAATGAAAAAGAATGAAATCTTACCTTTTGCAACAATGTGGATGGAAGTAGAGTGTATTACACTAAGTGAATAAGTCAGTGAAAGAAATGTGTTTTTTCACTCATGTGGAATATGAGAAACACAACAGATGAACATAGGGAAAGGGAAAGAAAAATAAAAACAGAGAGGGAGGCAAACCATAAGAGACTCTGAAACACAGAGAACAAATTAAGGGTTGGAGGGCAGGGCAGTGGGGTATGGGATAAATGGGTGATGGGCATTAAGAAGGGCACTTTTTGGCATGAGCACAGGGTATCTTCTGCAAGAGATGAATCACTGGGTTCTCCTGAAGCCAAGACCATACTGTATATTAATTAACTTAAATTTAAATAAAAGAAGGAAAGATATACAATGTTAATGGTAAGCATTAAAGAGCTGAAGTGTGTACATTAATATCAGACAAAACAGATTTTAGGAATAATACTAGAAAGAAAGGACATTTCATAATGATAAAAGTATAAAAGTGTCAATACGTGAGGAAGATATATATATATAAATGTATGTGCACCTAACAATCATAAAACTGAAAGAATTAATAGGAGTAACACACAATTTAATACTCCTCCTGCAATAAATGATAGATTAAAGAGGTAGAAATTCAGCCAACTTCATCTAATGACTTAGAATACATCATCAGCCAACAGCAGCAAAATGCAAATTCTTTTTTAAGTACACATGAAACATTCATAAACATAAGCTATACACTAGACCCTAAAAGTACATACCTGTGAAGAATTTTTATAACCACCTCATTTATAATATCCCCAAATTAGAAACAGTCCAAATGAACATTTGCCTGTGAATAAATATAGTCTATCCGTATAATGAAATACTATTAATAAAATGGTCAAAGCTACTTGCATATAACTTGCTGAATTTTGAAGACATCATATTACATGAAAAAGACAAAAAAAAAGACTATATATTGCATGATTCGACTTCTATGAAATTTTTAGAAAAAGGCAAAACTGTAGTGACTGAAAGCAGACCAGTGGGGCTGCTGGTGGGGGTATGTGGATTACTTTATATTTTTAACAGAATTATTTGGAATAGAAATGATCACTTTGGTACTAAGAGTGATGGATTTTATAAAATAGTCTTTGATAGTCATTAATTAAAGGTTCAAATCAGTGTAGTTTAGTCTTACTAATTACTCTAACATCCTTCTTCAACTTTAGATTAGTTTTTAAAAATTGACAATATTTGTTTCACTATATTCATGGCTTTTGATTTTGGATCGGGTTTGTACAAATATTTATTATTTTAATAGTATTATTATATTTTTATTCCTGTCATAGTTAATGGTATGTTCCAAATTTAAAATAAGGAGACATGAGTCAGATTGGAAAAAAAAATCTGGTTCAGAATATTTCTTAGGTATTTTGGAAGAAATTTAACAGGGAATAATCAAATTCACTTCTCTCCCAACTTTGTTTCTTTTAACCACTCTAAAGTGTACAGCTTAGGTGTTACCCTTTTCCATAATTTAAGATTATTCACTAGGGGTCTTTAGATTTTGATACTGATTTATATTCAGAGTGATTCTACTTACTTTTCAATGAAATCAAGTTGGTATATTAATACTGAAATCAAATGGCTGACATTATTCAGAATATGCTCCTTAAATGTTTTGGATATAAGAATAGGAGGTGGCAAAAATTCATGCCATATTTTCAAGGAATTATGGCAGTGCGTTTAGCTACAATTCAACTTTAAAGTGACATTAGCCACTGTCATATTACTTATTTGACAAATGTAAAAAAAAAATCTGATTTTTATTGCAAACTTGAGAGAACAAATTGCCATTTAGTTTCTAGTTGAAAAAATATTGCCTGTGATGCTCTGGGAAGAGTGAATACTGGAAATACTGCCAAATAATATGAGTGCGTATTTCCCGCTGTTTAGACAAAGATATGAGACCATCATAGAGTTACTTGTACAGTGAGGAATAGTGCTGATGGATTGGACAGTCGTTTGGTCATAGCTCTCAGGATGCCCACATAAAATACCAGGAGTTAATCATACAAGACCAGGCATTTCACACCGTTTGTATTTGTACTGTGTTCTGGCATGGCAAACTAAGTAAAAATGAATGTGGCTATCTAAGCACATGGTGGAAAACCTGGAATACTACTACTGCCTGGTTAATAGAATAGGATTCCAGCACTGTTCAGTAGAACTTTCTTGGGTGATGGCCATGTTCTTGTTTGAGCTGTTACTACATAAGCCTTAGTGCAACTAGTGTACCAGAGTTACAGCCATGCTAGTTTCCGTTTTGCATCTTAGACCAGATTTTACGCAGTTAGTAGGAGTTATAATAACTGAGAAGATAAGCAGAAGAAATAAAAGCCAAAGCATTAAGCGAGAGATGGTTGACACTTGGGAATGCGTAACCATGAATGGACCCACCTGGAATACTGCCTTTTGAGTTTGCAGAGTCCAAGTGCTTATACATGCTGTGTACTCTATGAACTTTAGAGAGTCAAACATAAATACCAAAATTTGGCGAAGTAGACAAACCCACTCTGGCTAAACCAGTATATTCAGAATTAGAAACAACCCTCAGATTCCAGTTAGTCTCTCTAACACCATTTAAGAAAATCTTCCCCTATCCGCAGATAATTCTGGAGGATGGGTTTAGGTGGCCATGTTTGTACCTGCTTTCTTCTTAGTTACAAATAATAAGTTTACTAGAGAAGGGTACTTAATTCAGGCCATGACAGATCTGTTCTCATAGGAATTTATAGTTTAAAAAGAGCCCAAGTCTGGTCATGGTAAACACTAGAGCTTCCGAGTTACATACAATCCAAGGATTGAACAAAATATTGAGTTGTGGGAAAATGATAGAAAACAAATTTTGGAGATGAGAATGCAGTGCACAGAAATGTAGAAACAGTTAAAACAAGTGGTTCACAAGAGAGATGGGGAAACTCGCCATTGATGACTTTATTTCTCATGGCCTGTCTGTTCCTTCTGCATGTTTGCCTTATTCACACATTTAGTCCTTTCCCGTCAAACCATTTCTTTCTCCTTTTTTTCTTTCTCTCTTTTTCTTCCTTTCTTAATTTTTTTCGCATTTTTTGAAAAAGCAAGATTTTTTTTAATTAAATAAGTTTCAGGTTGTAACTTTATAATTCAGTATCCATATATGCAACAAAGTGATCCTTACCGGAAGTCTATTTACAATCCATCACCAAATAGTTGCCTCTTCACTCATTCCTCCCCTAACCCACTTCCCATCTGATAACCACTTGCCTCTCTGTTCCCTATATCTATGAGTTTGTTTTTGTTTTGTTTTGTTTGTCCATTTTGTTTTTTTAGATTACACAATTCAGTAAAATCATACAGTATTTTTCTTCCATCTGACTTATTTTGCTCCTCAAAGTCCATTCATGATGTCACAAATGGCAAAATTTCAGTCTTTTTCATGGTTGAACAGTATTCCATTCTGTGTGTGTGTGTGTGTGTGTGTGTGTGTGTGTGTGTCTTGTTTATCCCTTCATCTATCGATGGACACTTATATTGTTTCATATCTTGGCTATTGTAAATAAAGCTGTGATGAACAGAGGGGTGCAGATATCTTTTCAAATTAGTGTTTTGTATTCTTCAGATAAATACTCAAGAGTGGAATATTAGATAATATGGTAATTCTGTTCTTAATTTTTTGAGAAATCTCTATGATTTCCCTTAGTGGCTGCACCAGTTTACACTCCTACCAAGAATGTACAGTGGTTCACTTTCCTCCATATCTTTTCCAACATTTATTCCTTGTCTTTTTGATGAAAGGCATTCTAACAGGTGTTAGGTGATCTCTCATTGAAGTTTTGATTTTCATTTCCCTAATAAATTATTAGTGTTGAGTATCTTTTCATGTGCCTGTTGGAAATCTGTATGTCTTCTTTGAAAAAATGTGTCTCTTCAGATCCATGGCCCATTTTTTTTTACTTGGATTCCTTATTTATTGTGATTTGAATTTTAACAATATGACTTATTTTATGAACACATTAAAATAAATGAGTCCTCTAATTAAAACAAAAATGCGATTCCTATAGCCAATGTACAAAGCATGCCCCTAATTTCACTTATAGCCACACTAATATTATTGCTTTCCTCGCTTTTTTGAGGATTCAATCTACAAAGCAGTGATCTTAATGCTTTTCTATAGGTACACTACCTCCATTAGGAAGCCGTTTTAACACCATTAATTTTTATCAAATATATGTATATTTAGATATAATTTTTTTCAAATTTATTTCAATCATCCTCTTATTAACACAGCTAAGAATCAGTGTTAATCAACTCTCTAACATAGCTGCATACAATGTCTATATACTATGTACTTAGAGTTCTTAGAGACTCCACATCTTTCTCATACTTCATTTGAAAAGCACTTAAATCTCATTCTCTTTGTTTAGGGAAAAACACAGAAAATCATATGTAATTTTCTCCATGGCCCATTTTTTAATTGATTGGGTTTTTTTGTTATTAGTCATATTAATTTTTATATATTTAAATGTTAAACCTTTATCAGACATTTGGTTTGCAAATGTCTTCTCTCCTTCAGTAGGAGGCCTTTTCATTTTGATGTTTTTCATTGCTGTGCAGACGCATTTTAGTTTCTGTTTTTGCTTCTGTTTTCCTTGCCTCTGGAGTCAGATCCACATAGATGTTACTAAAACTGATGTCAAGGAGCTAACCATCTATATTACTTTGAAGAGTTTTGTGATGTCAGGTTTCACATTCAAGTCTTTAATGCACTTTGAGTTAATTGTTGTGCATAGTGTAAGATAGTGGTCTAATTTTATTCTTTTGTATGTTGCTGTCCAGTTTTCCCGGCACCATTTATTGAGTAGACTGTCTCCATTTTATGTTTTTAACTCCTTTGTCATAGGTTAATTGCTTTTATATTTGTGTTTATTTCTGAGCTCTCAATTCTGTCCTGCTGATCTCTGTGTCTGCTTTTGTTCCAATACTGCACTGTGTTGATTACTATAGCTTTGTAGCATAGTTTGAAATCAAGGAGCATGATAACCTCTAGCTCTCTTCTTTGTCTCAAGATTGCTTTTGCTATCCAGGATCATTTGTGGTTTTCGATAATTTATACTAATTTTTGAATTATTTGTTCTGTTTCTGTGAAGTATACCATTGATACTTTGATAGAAATTTCATCAAATCTGTACATTGCTTTGGGCACTATAGATACTTTAACAGCATTAATTCTTCTATCCCAGGAGCACAGAATGTCTTTCCATTTATTTGTTTCTTCAGTTTCTTTCATCAGTGTCTTAAAGTTTTCAGTATACAAGTCTTTCACCTCCTTTGTTAAATTTATTCCTAGGTCTTTTATTTTTTGGATGTCAATATAAATGGGACTGCTTTCTTAATTTCTTTTTCTGATAGTTTGTTATTGTATTAGGAATGCAACTGATTTTTTTTTGTATTGATTTTTTTTACCCTGTCACTTTACTGAATTCACTTATTACTTCCAACAGTTTTTGGTGGATTCTTCAGGGTTTTCTATGTACAGTATCATGTTATCTTCCAGTAGGTACTTTTATTTATCAATTTCTACTTTCATATGTTTTCTTAATTAATGCCATTTCTTTTTGACTTAAAGAAGCCCCTTACACATTCCTTCTAGGGCCTATTTAGTGGTGATGAGTTCCGTTAGCTTTTCCTTATCAGGAAAGTCCTTATCTCTCCTTCAGTTCTGAATGATAACCTTGCTAGATAGTGTAGTCTAGGGAGTAAGTTATTTTTCCTTTCATCACTTTAAATATATCACGCTCTTGACCTGCAAGATTTCTGCTGAGAAATATGTTTGATTTTATGGGGTTTCCCTTGTTCATAATAAGTTCTTACTCTCTTGCTACCTTTACAGTTCCCTCTTTATCCTTAAATTTTACCATTTTAATGATAATATTTCTTAGTGTGGAGTTCTTTCATTTGGAAATCTCTGGGATTTCTGGACCTGGATGTCTGATTCCTTTCTTGGGTTAGGGAAGTTTCCATGTATTATTTCTTGAAATAATTTTTCTGGACCTTTCTTTCTCTCTTCTTTTTATGAGGTCCCTATAATGTGAATGTTATTCCACTTGAGGTTGTCTCAAAGGTCTTTTAGGGTACCTTCACTTTTCTTTTTTCCTTGTTTTCTTTTTTATTATTTTACTTTTTATTTATTTACTTTTTAGAGAGAGAAAGTGTGTGAGTGGAGAAGGGCAGAAGGAGAGGGAGAGGGAGAGGGGGAGAGAGAGAGAGCGAGAAAGAGAGAGAGAGAGAGAGAGAGAGAGAGGGAGAGAATCTTAAGCAAACCCTATGCTCAGCACAGAGCTGGACACTGAGCTTGATCCTATGACCCTAGGAGTGTGACCTGGGCTGAAACTGAGAGTGAGAGGTTCAACCGACTGATCCACCCAGAGGCCCCTGAAGTATTTCCTTATTTCTTTTTTTTTTTTTTTTGAGAGAGAAAGAGAGCATAAATATGCTGGTGGGAGAGGGGCAGAGGGAGAGGAAGAGAGAGAATCCCAAGCAGTCATCACTCTCAGTGTGGACCTGACACAGGGCTTGATCTCAACCATGAGATCATGACCTGAGCTGAAATTAAGAGTTTGACATTCAACCTACCGAAGCACCCAGAAGTCCTTGTATATGTATATAGTTTTAAACTAAGAGCTTTTATTTGTTTGTTGCTTTATTTATATTTGAAAGAGAGACTGCAAGCAGGGAAGAGGGAAAGAGAATCCCAAGCAGGCTCTATGTTGTGGAGCTCGATCCCATGACCCTGGGATCATAACCCAGGCTGAAATTTAGTCAGACACTCAGCCAACTGAGCCACTCAGGTGCCCCTAACTTTTCTTAAATCTATATTCATTTTGCTGTTTTGACTGAATTTCATTGTTTTGTTTCCCAGCTTGCTGGTCTAATCTTCTGCTTTATCCAGTCTGCTATTGAACCCCTCTAATTTATTTTTAGCTCATTTATAACTTCTGTTTGGGAATGTATTATATTTGTTATCTCTTTCTTGAGGTTCTCATGTGTTTATCCATTCTTCTCCTGGGTTCAATGAGCATCTTTGTAACCATTACTTTGAATTTGTTATCAAGTAAATTGCTTATCTTTGTTTTGCTATTTTCCTGATGTTTTATCTTGTTCTGTCATTTGGAGCATATTTCTTTGCTCAATTTTGGCTAACTCTTTGTGTTTGTTTCTCTGTATTAAGTCAGCTACCTCTCCCAATCTTAAAGGAGTGGCCTTTTGTAGATGTCTTGTGGTACCCAGAAGTGAATCTCTCTGGTCACCAGAGCCACGAGCTCAGGAGTATCCTTTATGTGGACTCTGTGTTCCCTCTCTTGTGGCAAGACTACTGCTGTAGTGCTTTGGTGAGTGGGGCTAAGTTGTGGTTGGGGCTGAGTCATGGTCCGGCTCCCCTGTGCAGCCACAATTATTAGGGCATTTTCAGGATGAGGGCTGGTCCCTGCTCCAGCTGGGTCCTTGGACCCGTGTGCTCTGGTGATTTGGTGGGTGAGGATCCCCATGGGTCTTGTCTACTGTTGCAAGTAGGTTAAAGGGAGAATTTCAAAATGGTCCCACCCACCCAGTATTTGTAAGGTAGACTAAAACTACAACTATAGCTCCTGCCAGTGTCTCCATCCCTGGGGAGGGTTCCTGCTGTGTCCTGCCTCCCTGGCAGGTGGCTTAAGTTTAGTAAATGGGGCTATGATCTATGATCTATGAGCTTTCCATTGTGTTTGTGTTGGTTTCTGGGTTGATGGGATTTGTGCGTGAGCCCTTTAAGAGTGGTTTTCCATTCCGTACAGTTTTCTTGAATGTAATCCCCATTGATTTTCAAACCTGATTCTTTTGGGGGCTTGTCTCACCTCTGCAGGACCTAACACTTGTGTCTCAAACTTGAATCCCTTGCTCCTCAAAGAAAAGTTTCGTGTCTTTGATATTATTCCCAACCGTGACTCATTGTAGAAGAGATTTTGTTTCCCTGTTGGGTCTGTGTCCCTGCCTCTCTTTCCCGTCCTGATGCTATTTCTTTTATTCTTTGTTGTGGAGGCTTTGTTCATTCAGTTGTCAGGTCCTTTTCAGAGGGGCTTATTCCATACGTAGATTTGTTGTGTCCAGGGGAAGAGTTGATCTCAGGATCTTGCTGTGTCACCATCTTGAATCGAACCTCTCATTTTTGTATGTTTTATATAATTCTCTCTGTTATCTTGTACCAGCAGTGGTTTATGTCACTTGCTATGTGTTAGAATTATTTGGCCAACTTTTGAACAACTCATGTCCAGGACCCACCCAGACAAATCAAAATATCTAGGTGATGAGCTTCTGGTTTCCGTATAGTTTTAAGAACCTCCCTGGTGATATGCAGCTTTGAGAGGCATTGATAGTTTTCTAGTCTTCCAAGGTAAGGGTCATCTGTTATGTTGTTTAATAGAATTTTATTCACACATATAGATGTGTTAATTTTAGTACAGTATGCCAGTCAAATATATTTTATGTGTCGATTTTTGGTCAGCAGGTTTTATCTGTACTTTCAGCATCGCTATTAAGCATATGACACTGTAACTCTAAAAAGTCACTTTGAAATCCAATTAAGAGGTGTGTTATTTGTGACTTTTGTTTTTATACCGCGAAGTACGATAAAATAATAGAAGATATTTTGATCTGGGATGAGAAAGATAAGATTATTCTATTAAAGGGAAAATTTCCTCAGTTGGAAAGTTAAAGAGTAAGTGAAGAATGAGAAGACGTAGCCACAAATAAGAATTTTTTTCTCTCCATGTCATCATCTCATCCTTCTGATTAAGTTGAACTTTAGTGCTTTGACTATAAATGAAACAGCATTCTGCAAACTATCACCATTCCCTGCTATGTTTTTCGTATTCAAAGTGAATCATTACCATTTCATGAGCTTTCAAACCTCCTACTTTAGATAACGCTATGTTTATTTTCAATTAGATATTATTATATAAAAATGGATATTTGAAGAATCTTCTATGTATGATCAGGTTAAAAAAACTTTGTTGGAGAAACCTTATTGCTCAAGGGCTAAACAAAAGATAGGAGCTGAAATTTGAATTCTAATTTTTAAAAGTCTATTTAATAATTAGAACTTTATATTCTGATGAATAATTCTTATTTTTATAAAACATAGGGAAAGAAAGCCAGTATAAGCGGTTATTTAGCACTAGTAGGTTAGATCCGAAAAAATAAATATTTGGAATTAAGTTTCAAATACCTTGCAGGTTTTGAAACCAGGGTTACTGCTTCAAGAAATGAAAATTCTGAGAGCAGATAGGTTAGGGATAATTTTATGAAGTTTTTACACATAGTCAGTTCTCTTACACAGGTAATGTATGCTGTTTTCCATCTCTCCTAAGAATAGGACAAGAAAAAAATCATTTTATTCTATTGCATAAGGGACTTTTGAAAATTATTTTCTGACAGCAAAATTTGTTAGGCATTAGAGCAGATACCAGGAGAGGTTATAAAATCGCTTTCCCTTGAGGTCCCTAAAAATAGAATCATTTGTTCTTTTCTTGGTATACTACAAATGCTTCTTCCTAAGAGAAGAGGGATGAATAACTTGATCTCTAATAGTCAGTTTTTTCTGGCCTGTTGCAGGGTGCTGTGTATGAGTAGAAAATATGGTCAGAAACCTCATTAGGGTCTTGTCAAAAAAAAAAAAGACTAAAGAAATAACTTGAGAACCAAACATGTATGTAACATAAATATGTATGATACTGTTAGTTTCTATGAAGTCCTAATTCTGCATATTTATTACTTTGGACTTTATCAAAAAAATAAGCTTCAAATTGATTAGTACTGTTTATTCCCCCCCCCCCCCCCAGAAGTACAGTTTCTACTCTGAGAGGCTGAAATGACATTGTTCACAATACTGTTACTTTTGGTGTTTTGGAGGGTCCAAAAATGCCTTCAATAGACCGTTTGATTACAGGTCAGCAGGGGTAGTAATGGTGGGGATATATAACTTGGAGAATCTGTAATATGTGATAAGTACATTCATAGTATTTTATTTTACATGTATCTATGGGGTAGTATTAATGCATTCAAAATTCAGGATAAGCATAGAAAATAGGGAAGTCTTCACCTACGTAGGACATATTGGAGTATTAATGTGTCTTCAGCCAAAGGTTTACCGAGTCTGTGTCAATGCACAAAATATGGAGATGCTTCCAGAGCACGGGGTTTTAGTGAGAAATACAGCCATCATGGTGGTTTGGGTCATATTAAGTACTCTGGTTTACTATTTTAAAGGCATTTGGTTGTTAACATAGCTCAGTGGTTGGAAAAGTGTGGTAATGAGTCATATCCGTACTGTCACCTGTTTTTGTAAATAGAACATATCTGTCCACATTTGCTTATGTATTATCTGTGGCCACTTTGCACTATAGTGGCAGAATTGGGTAGTTGTAACAGAGACCTTAGGGACCACAAAGGCTAACATTTATGATATGACCCTTTATAGAAAAACTTTGACCACTCCTACCATAGATGATAATTCTGTTTTGTTTTCCCTAGGGAATAGTCTGATCAGATTTATGATTTACAAAACTGGCTTTGGTAGCACAGAGAAGACACTGGCGTCGTGTCATATCCTAGTTTTTTGCAAAGAGATGTTCTATATAAAGATATTTTGAAGAATGAATGACTGAATGAATGAGTGTATTCATTAGGGCATATTACAGTTAGTCAAAATTAAATTCTTATTTCAGGTGAGACATAATGAAGCCCTGAAATAAGGAGAGTAGCAAGAGGGATAGTAAAGAGCGAGTCTAAAAGTTATTTGAAAACAAAATTAGCTGAACATGACTTGATCATTTTAGTAAATCAGTTGTTTGTTTTACCAATGACTCTTATTTTTTAAATTATTGGTTGTCAATTTAAAAAATTTTTTATTATTTAAAGTTTTCATTTATTAGAGAGAGAACAAGCTGGGGATGAGTAGAGAGAGAGAGAGGAGGACAGAGGATCTGAAGTGGGCTCTGCAGTGACAGCAGAGGACTGATGTGGACCTCAAACTCACAAACCATGAGAATCATGACTTGAGCTGAAGTCAGACCCTTAACCGCCTGAGCCACCGAGGCTCTCTTGTCAAAATTTTTAAATATATACAAAAGTAGGGATGAAGAATCATTTAGTGACTCCCTCGTCTCAACAGTAAGCAACATTTGCCAATCATGTTTTTCTGTCTTCACTCCTAAAAAATAGTGTCTTTTCTGGAGTATTCTAAGTGAAAAATAAGCACTAATCTAAGGCAATCAATAATGCTAAGGCTATCGATACCTTTTCTGCAGGTCAGGGTACATAGTCAATGTTAGTTTGCTCATATAACTTAAAATGCGGCTGCCTCAGTGCTTGTCACAGAATAGCACAATGGTTCTCACTCTGGGAAGGTTTTCCAAAACACACATTCCTGGGCTTATCCCCAGACATTCTGATTTTGTGGTTCTGGAAAAGTCTTCGTGTGGTCATGCATTTCAAAAATGTCCCAGGGGTAATGCTGATGAGCATCAAAATCTGTGAAGCACCAAGTTAGTCAAATACCATAGTTCCATGAGATGTCTTTATGGGTTTCACAAAGTATAGGTGCTAAGTTTTTTTACTATTACGTCATTTTGGGACCTGTCAATACTAAGGCTGTGAGCATTAGAACATTAGACTATGTGTAGGCCTTCTGGAACTTCAGAAAGTTTGAAAACAGTGCAGTGGATGTCTTACCCATGGTAGGAACACTTGTCTACAACTGCCTGGGCTAGTTCTGGTTATTGTCTGTTGTCCTGGAGTAGTTGTTAATAGCCCTCTGTTTAACTCTCAGAAGGATCCCAGTTTGGGTAATTATGGATATGATTAAATAAGAAAAATGAACATTTTCTAGTATGAAGAGTTTCAGGGGACTTTTATTTTTTATTTATTTATTTATTTTTTTTTCCATAATATTTTATTGTCAAATTGTTTTCCATACAACACCCAGTTGGTTAAATAAGAAAAATGAACATTCTCTAGTATGAAGAGTTTCAGGGGACTTTTATTTTTTATTTATTATTTTATTTTATTTTATTTTATTTTTCCATAATATTTTATTGTCAAATTGTTTTCCATACAACACCCAGTTGATTAAATAAAAAAAATGAACATTCTCTAGTATGAAGAGTTTCAGGGGACTTTTAGATCATGGAAAATGATTTGAATTTTTGTCTGAAAATACAACGGACAGCCACTGAGACAGAAGATTAATGTGGTTCATTTTATGATTATAAAAGATTAGTGGCCAGGATATGAAGAATTGAAGGGCAGCAACGGTGTCCCAGCTTCCAGATGATGGCACCAAATGGGGATGCCATTCAAACTGTCGGCTATTCAAGTGTGGAATTCAGAGAGTAGGATGGATCAACAGTCACCATGGGGACCCTTAGCTTCCAGAAATACTGACATGGCTGATGTCAACTAAGGGAGTATATAAACAAGAAGAGGACCAGAACTGGCTCTGAGTCAGTCTAGCATCTAATATTTGTAATAGGAAAACAGAGGACTGGCAAAGGAGGAAAACTTTCAAAGAGGGAGTTTCTTCTTTAGTAAATACTGTTTTGAGGATGTCACAGGTTGAATTCCCTGGGAAGCAATTTCTTGGAAGAAATGTAATATGCAGGGTGTGTATCTAGAAGACCTTTGAGATCAACATCTCTGGAAGAAAGGTTTGGAGGGAGGATTAGCAGGAGAAGTGGGGCTGTGGTGTAGGCCCAGCAGCAATGTTGGCTAACCCCCTCATTATATTCCCAGTGGAATATGGGTCCTGCTGAGGAAGGGTAGGACTTGGACTGAGGGGGCTCTCTGCAGCTGAGGACATGTCTGAAGGAGCTGGTATTTGAAAGCTGTCCTGCCGACAGCACTCCTAGCAGCTTGGGCCGCATGTGCTTCATTGAACAGGGATTTGGGGTGGCCCATCCTAGTGTCTACCACAGAGTGTAAGCCGTGAGGACCTATGAATGATGTTTGTTTACTTACTTAACATATTTATTAAATGTCACAATGTGCTGGTAGATAAATGTATAAAACAACTGTTACATCTTGTAATACGTATAGTGAACTAAACAGAGTTAAGTAATAGAAAATACAGGGTTGAGATTTACTTATTTCAAGAGGACTTTTTGACCTTTACAATAGTTTAGCAAAGTGACTTATGTAGACACAGACTGGAGTGATTTGAGCAACAAATGTAATGCTATTTTTAGGTACATAAGTTGTGATTTCTTTCTATTTGAAAAGATAGCATCAAATTCCTTTATAAAAACATATTAATAAGGACTCACTGCTAAGGTTGGTCTATTCAGTTTTTAGGATTCTTACACTTCTGTTTACTTACTTCATTCTCAGCCTCGTAAACTGTCATTACTCCTATTTTATAAGCAAAGGTACTGGAAAGAAATACTTCAAAGAAGCTAGGGAATAAACTGAGAGTCAGAGTCTAGTAGGAGATGAAATGAGGCTAAGAATCGCATCTTTCACTATCTTTATCTACTCTTTCCAGCAAGTAAGCTAACTGGTTGATAATAATAGGCAGGCTTAAATACCTTTTACCAAATTTAAATAGTCATAATGTTGCATGTAAAGTTGCCAGATGAAATGTCTCAGACATGCTTATAGGAAAAAAACTTACTCATTGTTTATCTGACATTGAAATATTTTAATTTGATGTTTGATGGGTCTAGCTGTATGACACAGTGAAGTTTCAGCTTCCTTTATAGTTCATGCAAACAAAACAAAACAAAACAAAACAAACCTGAGAGCATGTGCAGTTGACCACTCTCTAAGACCTGACCTGCCAAATATGACACCTGTATTGATGGGCACGAATAAATGAATGTAAGGTAAAGTGAGCTAAATCAGTACATGCTGAGCAAGTCTGGTGTACGTTGTGTATGTTGCACACTATGAGATGTGGAATCTCATTAATATCCACCCCAATTTTCCCACATAGAGAAGAGACATGACAAGATAGTTTTAATGAGTGTAGAGGTGTGCCTGGCAGATGGTCTTGCGTTCTGTAGTGCCAAGCAGCAAAAATATGTAGTTAACACTCGAATGGATCTTCAAATCTTCCTCTAGGCCACCTGTTGGGGACCCTGGAAGCCTGCTTAGGCTTCAGAATGCTAAATGTTCTGGAAAAAAAAGGGAATAGAAGCAATTTGTCCTAGTTCACCATGGTAAGACTCTGATCACTAGGCCAGCTGCTGTCCAGAGAAGGCATTTTTAAGAATTTGATCATGGAAGAAGAACTGTTTGTGAGCTTGACAGGAGGTAAAGAAGGCATTTGCCTGGTGTCAGAGAATAAAAGGTAAAGACAAGTTCGTCAATACATTTCA